>SJXQ01005299.1:27358-51698 GCA_006408695.1 Aepyceros melampus | reverse complement strand
TGGGCCTCAGCCTAAGCGGTGGAAAATTTATTCCAAAGCTCCGTTTCGCACTTAAAAAAAAAAAAAATATATATATATATTTTTTTTTTTTGCCAAAGAGACATATATTTTTCTGACAATGTAGAACAGAAAAAGGCAGCCTTCCCCCAGTGCTAACTTTCAGATCATATTCACAAGGTAAATAAAGCATAAATTAACCAATTACAATAAAAGACTGGATAAATGCCTTTGACAACCCTGAATTTCCCAGGAAAATGCTTCCAGCTGTGACCCCTGCCTTGCGATGCACAGATTGAACAAGACCTGAGTTTGTTTATAAAGGATGGAGTTGTGTCTCCATCTTCACGCTCCAAGGGGCCTCTACCTTTCACATGAATGGAATCAAATAGAAGCAAAGCATTTCAAAAGTCCCTGACAGGCAGAGATAAGCCTAGATATTCCCAGGGCATTCTGCAATGATACATCAACCCAAAACCTGCTTTTTATAAGTTGGAAATAGACTCCTAAGAATGGAGCAGAAAGAATGCCAAAGTCAGCAGCCTTGATCTGGTGAGAGTAATATGGTTCATCATAGGACCTCATATGGTTCAACAGAGGACCAGAGGGGAAACAGGGTCTGAGGGCAGCATGGCCCTCGGCCTCTCCTGTGCCCTCATTCCATCCAATGAGCCTTATCCATCCACCATCTGCAAAATCTCCCTGTTGGCGTGGGCTCCCCTATAAGGAGACACTGAGGCTAGAAGGTGAATGTAAGTGGTTTATTTGGGAGGTGACGCCAGAAAGTATCAGACAGGGAGCAGGAAGTGAGACAGAGAAGAGAGGCAGCTCAGAAAGTGTTTCCAAGCAGGTTACCATTAGGGAATTCTAGGGGGCCACGTAAGCCCCACTCAGCCACCCCAACCAAGGAGTGAGTTGGTGAGAAGCAATCTGTTAAATTGTACAGGAGGCAGCGATCAAGACCATCCCCAAGAAAAAGAAATGCAAACAGGCAAAATGGTTGTGAGGAGTCCTTACAAATAGCTACAAAAGAAGCAAAAGGCAAAGGAGAAAAGGAAAGATATACTCATTTGAATGCAGAGTTCCAAAGAATAGCAAGGAGAGATAAGAAAGCCTTCCTCAGTGATCAATGCAAAGAAATAGAGGGAAACAACAGAATGGGAAAGACTAGAGATCTCTTCAAGAAAATTAGAGATACCAAGGCAACATTTCATGGAAAGATGGGTGCAATAAAGGAAAAAATGGTATGACCCTAACAGAAGCAGAAGATATTAAGAAGAGGTGGCAAGAATACACAGAAGAACTATATAAAAAAGATTTTCATGACCCAGATAACCATGATGGTATAATCACCAACCTAGAGCCAGACATCCTGGAATGTGAAGTCAAGTGGGCCTTAGGAAGCATCACTATGAACAAAGCTAGTGGAGGTGATGGAATTCCAGTTGAGCTGTTTCAAATCCTGAAAGATGATGCTGTGAAAGTGGTGCACTCAATATGCCAGCAACTTTGGAAAACTCAGGAGTGGCCACAAGACTGGAAAAGGTCAGTTTTCATTCCAATCTCAAAGAAAGGCAATGCCAAAGAGTGTTCAAACTACTGCACTATTGCACGCATCTCACAAGCTAGTAAAGTAATGCACAAAATTCTCTAAGCCAGGCTTCAACAGTATGTGAACCATGAACTTCCAGACATTCAAGCTGGATTCAGAAAAGGCCTCTGCCTTTCTGATGTTCAAGCTGGTTTTAGAAAAGGCAGAGGAACCAGAGATCAAATGGCCAACATCCACTGGATCATCAAAAAGCAAGAGAGTTCCAGAAAAACATCTATTTCTGCTTTATTGACTACGCCAAAGCCTTTGACTGTGTGGCTCACAACAAACTGGAAAATTCTTCAAGAGATGGGAATACCAGACCACCTGACCTGCCCTCTGAGAAATCTGTATGCAGGTCAAGAAGCAACGGTTAAAACTGGACATGGAACAACAGACTGGTTCCAAATAGGGAAAGGAGTTTGTCAAGGCTGTATACTGTCACTCTGCTTATTTACTTATATACAGAGCACATCATACAAAATGCTGGGTTGGATGAAGCACAAGCTGGAATCAAGATTGCTGGGAGAAATATCCATAACCTCAGATATTCAGATGACATCACCCTTATGGCAGGAAGCAAAGAACTAAAGAGCCTCTTGAAAGTGAAAGAGAGTGAAAAAGCCGGCTTAAAACTCAACATTCAGAAAGCTAAGATACATGGCATTCAACCCCATCACTTCATGGCAAATAGATGGGGAAACAATGGAAACAGTGAGAGACTGTTTATTTTGGGGGGCTCCAAAGTCACTGCAGATGGTGACTACAGCCTTGACATTAAAAGATGCTTGCTTCTTAGAGGAAAAGCTATAACCCATCTAGACAGTATATTAAAAAGCAGAGACATTACTTTGCCAACAAAGGTCCATCTAGTCAAAGCTGTGGTTTTTTTCAGTAGTCATGTATGGATGTGAGAGTTGGACTATAAAGAAAGCTGAGCGCTGAAGAATTGATGCTTTTGAACTGTGGTATTGGAGAAGTCTCTTGAAAGTCCCTTGGACTGCAAGGAGATCCAACCAGTCAATCCTAAAGGAAATCAGTCCTGAATATTCATTGGAAGGACTGATGCTAAAGCTGAAACTCCAATACTTTGGCCACCTGATGTGAAGAACTGACTCATTGGAAAAGACCCTGATGCTGGGAAAGATTGAAGGCAGGAAGAGAAGGGGACGACAGAGGCTGAGATGGTTGGATGGCATTATCCAGCTCACCAGTTGGTGATGGACAGGGAGGCCTGGCATGCTGCAGTCCATGGGGTCACAGAGTCAGACATGGCTGAGTGATTGAATAGAACTGAACTGAATCTGTTAAAGAACAAAGTCCCAGTTCGGATAGAACCCCCGGGGTCTGCAGGGGAGGATTTGTGGTACCTGCTAATGTTCCTTGGGAATTCCCTGAAACAGATAGAATGTAGAACCTAGTTATAAGACCAGATTTCCTGAGTAAAGTGAATAGGAACTCAAGGTGGTTGTGCCGTGTAAGTTGCTTCAGTCGTGTCTGACTCTTTTCCATGCTATGGACTATAACCCACCAGGCTCCACTGTCCACGGGATTCTCCAGGCAAGAATACTGGAGTGGGTTGCCATGCCCTCCTCCAGGGGATCTTTCCCACCCAGGGATAGAACCCTAGTCTCTTATGTCTTCAGCATTGGCAGGCGGGTTCTTTACCATTAATGCCACCTGGATAGCCCAACCCGATCACTAGGCATGAGAGAGAAATATGCTATTCATATGCTATATGTTGAGGCACATCCCTCCCACCTCCACTCCCTTCTCTTGTTTTCTTTCCTGCTTGTTTCAAAGGGGATTTGAGGCAGATTACGAGGCAATTGTACAATTCATCATGGTGGATTATGAGAAAATGAAAAAGAGAACTGGTCTGAGAATGAGGCTCTTTCAAGACTGTAGCCCAGATTACCCTGCCAACTTGAACTAGCAGATACATGAATTTGACTGGAGTTTTCTAGAAACTGCAATAAAAGCAAAAATCTGATTATACAGCCTAACTCAGTGTCCCTAACAAAAGACGGGGTGATTTTGCTCAGCATTCTCAGGTGTTCTCAAAGAAAATGACTCAAAATATCAGGGCTGACATCCCCCAAATATCCCAAGTCTGGATAGCTTTTTAGTCAAGCCTTCTTGTCTTCAGTGCAAGCCACTCCCTGCAATTCAGCCAAGGCAATAATCACAGGTTAATACAAAGCAACCCCCTAGGGGTTTCCCTGGTCACTTAGTGTTAGAGAATCCACCTGCCAATGCACGAGATTAGAGTTCAGTCCCTGGGCTAGAAAAATTCCCCTGAGAAGGAAATGGCAACCTACTTCAATATTCTTGCCTGGGAAATCCCATGGACAGAGGAGCCTGGTAGGCTACAGTCCATGTGGTTGCAAGAGTTGGACACGACTTAGCGACTAAAAAACAACAACGCCCTACACTCAGTCATCTGAGATAATTAATTCTCTAGCGGCTGGCACACCTGGGTCCCCAGAAAGCACCCTGTCTGGTTGCCCTAATCCACCCAGATTTCAAACTATCTAGAGCAGGAGTCTGCAAACTACAGCCTTCGGGCCAAATCCAGCTCACAGCCTTGTTTTGTAAATAAAGTTTTATTGTCACACAGTCACGCCTATTCCTTAGTATATTATCTGTGAGTAGTTGGCAACAGACCATTTGGCTCAAAAAACACAATATTACCATCTGGCTATTTACAGAAAACCATGCAACCCCTGCTCTAGAGGAAATGGAAGGGCCACATGCTCTTCAAGTCAGTCCTCCAGAAGGTCTATGCTTAGTGAAGTTCCCAACAGACATGGAGCCGTCGTGAGTTCAACACCATATCTCCCGGCAGCAACCTGGTTTGCAATGCTCGACGCTGACAGTTATAAATGGTACCACATGCCTGAGCCAACACTGTGGGCTGACCTTGAGAATCTTGACAGGGACAGGTACCTGCCTAGGAACCAATATATTCCAGTTCAGTAGTGAGAGAGGAGAACAGCCAAGTTGATCTTTAAAAATAACTCTGGGAACTTCCCTGGTGTCCCAGTGGTTAAGACTGCCTTCCAGTGCAGGGGGTGACGTTTCAATCCCTGGTTCGAGGAGCTAAGATCTCACATGCCTCAAGCCAGAGAACCAGAACATTAAACAGAAACAATATGGTAACAGATTCCACAAGGACTTTAAAAATGGTCTGCTGCTGCTGCTAAGTCACTTCAGTCATGTCCAACTCTGTGTGATCCCACAGATGGCAGCCCACCAGGCTCCCCCCACCCCTGGGATTCTCCAGGCAAGAACAATGGAGTGGGTTGCCATTTCCTTCTCCAATGCATGAAAGTGAAAAGTGAAAAGTGAAAGTGAAGTCGCTCTCACATTAAAAAAAATAATAATAAATAAATAAATAACTCTGCTTCCCCATTCACACACAGATCAGTTGGAAAACACCCACCAAAGTTAATAATATGAGCTTAAAAAAAAAGTGGAAACTCTACCCTGGTTTGTTCTGGAAAAAACTACAGAGAGGAGCAATTAGCTGTTAAGACCACTCAAAGATGGCAATGACAACACCCTACCCCGCATATTAAAAAAAAAAAAATCATGTGCCATCTCTGTGATGGCCCTCACCGTACTGGATGACAATTTTCTAAATACAGTAAGTCCCCTAACTACAAATGAGTCCCGTTCCCAGAGTGCATTCCTAAGTCCAATTTTGTTCACAAGTCCAACAAAGTTAGGATAGGTACTCAACTAACACAATGACTACACATTACTGTACTGTAACAGGTTGATAATACTTTTCACACAAACAATACATTGAAAAATAAAAAAAATAAAGATTTTTGATCTTACAGTACAGGACCTCGAAAAATACAGTAGTATAGTACAACAGCCAGGATACAGGGGCTGGCATCGAATGAAAAGGCAAGAAGAGGTACTCATGGAGGAGGGAGAGGAGGTGGGAGATGGCAGAGCTGAAGATCGTCAGCAACAGGAGGTGGAGGAGAAGCTGCAGTGTCACGCAGGCCTGATGTGACTGGACATGCGAACACACATTTGCGTCTTTGAAAGTTCAAAACCTGAAGGTCTGTATGTAGGGGACTTGCTGTGTATATCTGTCTCCCCTGCCATGTCGTGAATTGCACGTGGGGACAGAGGAGGCACCCCTCTTTTGCAGGGTTAGCAGGGGTCCAACAGATTCACCTTCTAAAATGATCCGTTTGCTCTTTTTCACCTGTTCAGCGGTGGGGAAGCTTTTCTTGGCATTTCTCACAGCTAGGATATTTCTCCCAAGAGTAACCCTGTGGGACGTCTCAGTGAGCAGTCGACCAGAAACGGAAATATTCAACACACAGTGCTTTTCAGGTGACGTGACCCAAACATTCCTCACCGGGAGCCATAGATCCAGCAGGATCTACATCTCCTCAACCTCTTTGATTTCAGCTTACCTTGAAATATCCATGAATCCATTTCCTCTAACGTTTAATCTAATTCTTATGTTCTGCTTCCACCAACTGTCTCCTCCCACAGTCCTTGTCTTTTTTGACTTTAGTCTTTTTTTTTTTTTTTTTAATTTATTTGGCTGTGTCGGGCGGGTCTTAGTTGCAGCATGCAGCTCTTTCCCAGCAGCGTGACGTTCCCATTTCTCTGACCAGAGATCAAACCGCACCGAGGTGGCTCTCAACCACTGGACCACGAGGGAAGTCCCTTGAAGGCATTTTTTAAGTTATAAAAGGCACGGTGTTTATGAAAGAAAATATAGAGACTTATAGGAAGGTGCAAAGAAATGAAACTTGCCTGTTTAGTCAACATTGAAGTCCAAACATTGTTAGTTCTCAGGTTGGTGAATTTCCTCCCAGTCTCTTGTAGGGATCACTGTGTGGAAATTTTTTTAACCGATACAATCACGCTATGAGGATCCAGCTCTTGTCCCTTAATATCATATCTTTGAGGTTAAGTTTTATGGTTAGGGTGGCTAGTGTGCAGTCTGAGGTCATAAAAGGCACAAGTCTGCATTTGTTACTACATAAAATTCTTCAGAAATATGTTTGTGATATATAATATCTATCCATCATAAACACCGTTTAATGCATTCAGCTTATTTAATTTATTTATTTAGCTACATTAGGTCTTCGTTGCCTCACGAGGGCTCTCTAGTTGTGGCACAAGGGTTTAGTTGCCCCGAGGCATGTGGAATCTTAGCTCCTGGACTAGGGTTAGAACCCATGTCCCCTGCATTAGAAGGATTCTCAACCACTGGAGCCCACCAGGGAAGTCCCAAACACCTTTTTAAATGATGACAGAGTAACCCATGGAACAGATATCTTGGTAAATATTGTTTCTACAAACATATGTGTGCATAATAATCTTTAAGATAATTCCTTGAACGAGTGAAAAGGAAGTGAAATTTGAAGCCCAAAGGGCATAAACCTTTTAGGTAGCCTAGTGAAGTATATAGATTTTGCACTACTGCCTGGGTTCAAATCCCACGTCAGCTGCTGTGTGATCTTGCAAGTTACTTCTCTCTGCCTCTGTTTCCTTAGCTATAAAATGGAGTGACAGTAACAGGCCCCCCATAGGACTGTTACCTTGTGAGGATGAAATGAGATGATATATACACACAAGATGCTACAAAGAGCAGAGTAGGCCTCAACAAATGTGAGCTCTTATGACTGGGATTGCTACTCTATTCACTATTGTCCTCCTCTCTGATCTGATACTTATTGCTAGATTGCTTCTAAAGTTTAGATCTAAAGGAACACACTTTCATTAGAATCTCATTCATTGCAACAGTATTACATTTATTTTCTTCTCTACTGATTCAATCAGGGGAAATGTAATTTCTTTGAATAGAATTTGTGTGCTTGCATTCTAAGTCCCTTCAGTCCTGTCCTACTCTTTGTGACCCTATGGACCATAACCCTCCAGGCTCCTCTGTCCATGGAATTTTTGAGGCAAGAATACTGGAGTGGGTTGCCATGCCCTCCTCCAGGGGATCTTCCCAATCCAGGGATCAAACCCACGTCTCCTATGTCTCCTGCACTGGCAGGCAGTTTCTTTACCACCAGTGCCACCTGGGAAGATTGACCTTATGAAAGATGTTTTCCATATTTTCCATGGTTTCTGTTTGTCAATTACTTGTCCATACTCTTGGCTCGCTTATATAGAGAGACCTTGATGCATTTCTCTTTTCCTGCATTTGCATGTTCACTAAAACATTCCTGATGGGAGCACACCTGTTCTTTGCCAGGTGGAGTGGGAGGCCCCACGGGTAGATGGAGACACAGGGGTGTCTGTGCCCCTAAGAGCTTCCAGATGGGAGAAATAAATCAAAGTTCAATTGTAACCTGTCACAGGTTGTGGGGGCTTCGAGAGCGGTCATCGATCGAATTGCACTAATCTATAGAGTCGGAAACGACTGAAGTGACTTAGTAATAGCAATAGCAAATGGAGTAGAGCAAGGCCACCCTGAAAAGGGGATACTGAGTTAAGAGATGTGAAAAAAGGGAGACAGATCAAGAAGCCTCAGAGGTGAGAGCCCATGCCAGAAAATCAGGGATTTTTTTTTTTAATAAAGAATAGTCTCTTGTTACCATTAAAGAAACATGGGTTTTGCTACAAAATCTGTAAAAGTGTTTCAGATTCTTGGACCGCTAGGCGTGCTCAAGAATTATTATCACCACCATCACCATCATCATCGTCACCACCATCATCATCCAGCTTTTTCTCTGAGCTGTGTGTGATCTCACATAAAGACGAATAAAACACTCCCAAGGAGATGTAGCCTTAGGCTGGCCCATCATCCAAGCTCTGCTCTGTTTTCTCTCCATTCCCCTTTAATTGTTTCAGTCAATGTAGCATTCCCTTGTGATTCCCACATTCCCAGAAACGTAGCATTTTACTTCTATGTTATACCTGTCAATCTGTTTTAAGATTGCTCCAATGGCTGGAAACCAGCTCACACTGGGACTTCCAGGAAAGATTTACTATCGGCTGTGAGGAAAGGCAAGGGCTTTCGGCTCAGTGTATCAAGTCAAAAGTTCCTGCTTTCCTCAGTGCTCAAAACGCTGGGCAGAGATCTGATCTTAAGGTTTTCTTCAAAACACACAGTGTTAATTCTCTGTATTATAAGGTTCCAAGCAAACAATGTTGGATGGTCCCCATTGTTGACTAGACCCACAGATGTGCAAGAGGGTCTAGACGTTCAAGACCCACGAATGCCATGAAGGCATTTCCAGGTTTCTTGGAATGTTCTAATTAATACAGGAAAAGAATCCAAAGATTCTTCCAATGGAGAAAACGTGATGACCAAAGGCAGACAGGTGATAGAAAAGAAGTGAGAGCTGAGAGAGGAAAGTCCCAAACTCTCCTGTCCTTGTATCTTCTCTTTCCAAACAGACCCAAGTTCATTTATCTCCAAACCCTCCAAAAGTGAAGAGGGAGACAGAAACCCTCATCCTAAAACTGATAATGAATTTCCAACTCAGAATACCAGGGGGTTAAAAAGAATATGGATGGGGGCGGGGCCCAGAGGAGCAGGAGGGTATTTCCCTGGGTCAGTGTGCAGCTGCTGTTGTTGTCTAGTTGTTAAGTTGCAACTGACTCTTTCGCAACCCACAGACTGTAGCCCACCAGGCTCCTCTGTCCATGGGATTCTCCAGACAAGAAAACTGGAGTGAGTTGCCATTTCCTTCTCCAGGGGAATCTTCCTGACCCAGGGGTCAAACTTGCACCTCCTGCACTGGCAGGCAGATTCTTTACCACTGAGCCACTAGGGAAACCCAAGTTAGTGTGTATATATGCATATACACATATATCCATGTATATAATAGATATATAATTGTATGTTTATATGGGCATATACATATTTGACATATATATGTCAATGCGTGTAAGTGTATATATATATATATATGAATAGTTTTCCTTGCTGAAAAAGAATTTTAAAAGCACATAGATATGTGTATATATACATGCGTGTGTATGTGCACACATCTTTAACAACAGATCTTCTCTTTCCATTAAAAAAAGTCAAATAGGCTGACTTTTTTCACACAGGGTCAGTCTGAGCAGGCAGATTTCAGAAGGGCTTGGATAACACGACCCCTGATAAGAGGGTCATGCTGCTGCTGCTGCTAAGTCACTTCAGTCGTGTCCGACTCTGTGCGACCCCATAGACGGCAGCCCACCAGGCTCCCCTGTTCCCTGGGATTCTCCAGGCAAGAACACTGGAGTGGGTTGCCATTTCCTTCAATGCATGAAAGTGAAAAGTGAAAGTGAACTCGCTCAGCCGTGTCTGACACACACATATATACATAACTATACATGTATCTACATCAGATGGCGGCATTCTTAGCAGTGTTCTCATGCTGGAGTGGAAAGTGAACCTGTTTCCCCAGATCTGCTTTTCTTTTTTAAGGAGAAACCAAAAATTTAGATCTTTTTCAATGCTGGCAAAAATTATCAACAATATGCTGACAAAACAAAGCATGCATAGTTAGCTACATGCCATGTAATCCACCAGTTTACAGTCACTAATTGGCATGAATAGACAATTAATGAGAAAATGCTATTAGTAAACAAACACTATTAGTATTGATTGTGAGTTAGTCGTATGGCTCTCATCTATATAGGGACTCTTCAGGATATAAGAAATTTCCAAAAAGCAAGCAGCAGTTAAAACAGCGTCGTGCTGTTTATTTCTAATACCACAGGCTCAGCATCTCATTGTGGGGTCTACCCTGTGCCCAGCCATCAGCAGTCCTACACTGTAGCTATCCTGAATTACATGCAGTTATCCAAACACTTGCATTCTTTTGTTCCTGCTGTTGCTTCCTCCTGGAATGTTCTCTATTGTTGATAAAGAAAATCTTACTTACTCTTTAAAGCTTAGCTCAAACATTACTCCACTGTAAAACCCAAGGCAGAATTAAGCATAAAATCAACACATCTGTTGAGTACCTGCACAGTGTCAGGCAGTGGGAACTACAGCAGCAAAAAAGACAGAATCATTTCTGCCTTCATGGAGCTTATACTCTGCTTTCCCGCAGCACTTAGCTCCTGTCACAGCTCTTAATGTATTCATATTTATAATTATTAGAGTAATGAGAGGTTGTTTACTTCCTTTGCCAGACTCGAAGCCCCTAGAAAGAATGACTGTGTCTCCCCATAAAAGCAGCTTCTGCAGTCATGCATACCTTTTTCTCCTACAATTTCAGGGTTTGTAAATCGGGTATAAAATAGATATTTGGGCTTCCCAGGTGGTGGTAGTGGTAAAGAACCCACTTGCCAATGCAGACGACATAAGAGACACAGGTTCGATCCCTAGGTGGAGGAGATCCCCTGGAGGAGGAAATGGCAACCCCATCCAGTACTCTTGCCTGGAGAATCTATGGACAGAGGAGCCTGGTAGTCTGTGGTCTACGGGATTGCAGAGTCAGCCACTACTGAAGCGACTTAGTATGCAAGCACATATAATAAACATTCAGTGTATTCTATCCTGAGAGGTGAACTATCTTATTATAAAAGATCACCATGACAATGAAGTCTTAAACTTTCTGTGGGTAAATTTTTAAAGTTATTTAGAAGTCAAACTATTCATCACAATTTCCCAGTACTTAGTGCCACACTGCTGCATTCTGCTTTCCCTAAAAACGTGACAAAACACTGAAACATTAATCAATCCAGATATCTGCTAATCACTCTTACAGTTAATTTGAGCAACAGAAAAAGAGTTGGTATTCTTAAATTATCAGAGACGTATTAGCATAGAAACACAACACAGATTCGTTTCGACATCTGGAGTTTGGTGCAGTAACTACTCCTAAAACACAAGTATATTGGTCACATCCTCTTAAAAAAAAAACTGCAAATTCACTTCTTCTTGGTATCAGATCACAAGAGAGTTCTATCACAGGGTTATCCTGAGTTGCCATGTCTAAGGTCTACAGTTTTGGCCAGAACAAAAAAGGAAGTGTTCATTATCAAGATATGAAATAAGAGGCAGAATTTAGAATATAGTTAGTACCACTCTGGCTTGGGGCTCCCTAGTGTATTTTGTAAGGGGGAGTTATGTGACTCTCCCTGGGTCTATCTTCCTCTATGAACCAAAAGTTCTCTGAAAGTGAGAAGACACAGAACGTGTATCTTTTAGGACAATGACTTGCATTTGATGGGTGTGCAGTGAAGGTTCTATCACTGTTTGAATATGTATTATATTTCATCATATAAAATGTAATATGAACACTTTGCATTTGAGATTATGCAATGCCAACATTTGGTCTTCCCGGTGGCACAGTGGTAAAGAAACCTGCAGGAGGCTCAAAAGATGTGTGTTCGATCCCTGGGTCAAGAAAATCCCCTGAAGAAGGAAATGGCAACCCACTCCAGTGTTGTTGCTTGTGACCCCATGGACTGCAGCACACCAGGCTTCCCTGTCCTTCACCATCTCCCAGAGCTTGCTCAAACTCATGTCCATTGAGCTGGGGATGCCTTCAAACCATCTCATCCTCTGTCAAGCTCTTCTCCTGTTGTCAATGTTTCCCAACATCAGGGTCCTTTCTAACAAGGCAGTTCTTCACATCATGTGGCTGAAGTATTGGAGCTTCAGCTTCATCATCAGTCCTTCCAATGAATATTCAGGATTACTTTCCTTTAGGATTGACTGGTTTAATCTCCTTGAAGTCCAAAGGACTCTCAAGAGATTTCTCCAACACCACACTTCAAAGGCATCAATTTTTCAGCATTCAGCCTTTTTACAGTCCAACTTTCACATCTATACATGAATACTGGAAAAACCACAGCTTTGACTAGATGGACCTTTGTTGGCAAAGTAATATCTCTGCTTTTTAATATGCTGTCTAGGTTTGTCATAGCTTTTCTTCCAAGAAGCAAGCATCTTTTAATTTTGTGGCTGCAGTCACCAACTGCAGTGATTTTGGAGCCCAAGAAAATAAAGTCTCTCACTGTCTCCATTGTTTCCTCATCTCAGATCATGAACTCCAGTATTCTTGACTGGAAAATTCCATGGACAGAGGAGCCTGGCAGGCTCCAGTCCTTGGGATTGCAAAGATTAGGACATGACTGAGTGCGCAGCACAATGTCAACATTACCACATTTTCATTGTTTGACTTTTAAATCATCTGCATTCTATTTATAACCCCCAGTATAAAATATAGAAAATGAGTGGAAAAGAGAAGACAGAGGACCTAATCAAACAGTCAGAAAGCCAGTAAATGGGTCCCTCTCTCAGGCTAGAGTCTATTTACAGATCATCACTGAAAGATTAAAACTGATATGCCACAGATATCTCACAGTGAATACTAGAATCACCCAGGGCCACTAAAATATCCAGGTTATTTATGCTAAGATATTGACTGTATGCAACAAATCATCTTTAAATACAATCATTCAAAGGTAGGAATTGGCGTATTGTTGGGACCGATAATCATTTGTATAGACATTGTTCAATCATTCATTTATAAAATGTTTTTGAGAGTTGATAGTGTAGAAAGGTGAGTCATCACTGAGAACATCAGACGTGGTTGCTATCCCCAAAAGCCTACAGTCTGAAGGAGAAAAGATAGACATAACTGAAGTATCAGATCCTCATGTTAACCAGAGTTATATATAGAGTTGCTGACTTGGAGGTATTTACAAAGTACTATCCACATTTGTTTCTCTACATCTCTGTATTAGAAGGTCATGTCAGAAAAACAGCAAATGTTTCATCCGGTCATGAAGTGTTACGGTTTGAAGAATCCATAGAAGTCATGTCATGCAAGCTCAGTTGCTGAGTCGTGCCCAACTCTCTGTGATACCACACTAGGATCCTCTGATCATGAAATTCTCCAAGCAAGAACACTGGAGTGGGTTACCATTTCCTCCTCTAGGAGATCTTCCTGACCCAGGGATCGAACCTCATCTCCTGCATTAGCAAATAGACTCTACCACTGAGCCACGTGGGAAGCAGAAGTTACTCTCTTTTTTTACATATTAAAAAAGAAACTCTGTAACAGCTAAGTGCGTTGTTCAAAATTATCCATAACAAAGCAACAAATCTTAGACACAAAAGAAAGTTTTTAGCCCCTTTGTTTTTCTACTAACACCACACTGAGCTGTCTTTAAGAGAAGTAAGGTATTACATACCGGAAAATACAGATTGCTTCTAATATTAACATACCCAACTATGTACGCTCTTGTCTTTCAATTGACTTTTAGCAATTCTAGCTCAGCTATAGTCTAGTGACCCCCTACAACAAAATGCACATCTCTTTATACATATTTTATAATTTGTTTTAAGTTGTACTTTACAAGGTATCTAAGTTTTTCTTTGGTATCCTGATTTTAGTTAATAGCAGAAAACAACAACAAGAGCAAAAATATAAAATAACAGTCCTTGATCTAGACCTGTTTAGTGTACCAAAGAAAAAATGCATCAGGGCTGCAGGCACATGAAAACATGTCAATCAGATGTAATTGCTCTCCAAGAGAGACACTTTTCAGGCAAGTAAAAAAGAACTCATCCTGAACACAAGGCTTTGTAGCAGCAACTAATCTACTAATGACAAGCTCAGTTTGTTATTCCCAAACTCGTTGTTCAAGATTCAACATTTGAATCGTGACAGAAAAGGACAACCTGACCAAGTCAAAGCTCTTTAACAATTACAAAAATGATATGTGCAGACATTTATACATTATGCATTTATATACTGTATAGAAAGATTATATATGTGTGTGTATATATTACAATGATATTTTATTATATCATTAATAGTTGCTGAGAATCAAAGTAGCTTTAAGTACTTGATGGTTACTGATACCAGTGCCAACAAATATCTGAACTGTAGCACATTTGAAAAAAAAAAAAAGCTTTTGCTTTTTTGCACAATTACTCTTAAGGACACTCAATAGGCCAGATTCTGCCTGAAGACAGTAAAGCCCACATCCCAGGGGGTAGTATTTGAAGGCTATATTTGGCTGGATGCATATAAAGATACCTTTAAAATTCTTTCAATATCTTTTTCCATTATTGCAGAGTCTGCTTAAATGGAAACTTAATAATCTTTGTAACAAAGGACAACTGCTAACTCCAAAAAGAAGGTGGTGGCCTCTATTTTTGCTGCTTGCATTCATTACTCAAAAACTGAGATGTCATATTTTTTTAGCACCAGAGTTGGGATATTCACTAACTAAAAGACATAAAAGTTAGAAAAAAATTAAACAAATAATGGAAAACAACAACAACAAACCTTATAGTAAGCCTGAGCTGAGAACTCCACTGTAATCCCAATCTAAATTTACTAAAATTGGATGCCACCCATTAAGATACTGTCATTCTCTGGATGCCATATTTGGGACAACCCACAAACTATTTGTGTACAAAACCCATCTGAAGTTTCAAAATAACAGATTTTCAGTCAGGTGGGCAGGCAAGATTGTAGGATAGGGTATTTTCTTCTCTCTGCCCATCAGATGCCTCAGTTCATAAGAGAAGAAATCTGAAGCTGAACACCTGTGGCTAATCTGTTCAGTCTCTACAAGCTCTTCCTGACAGTGCAAAAGTGGCTATCACATTGTTCCTGATTTGGGGTAAAGATCAGCTGCAGTTCATTAGTGGTTATAATTGTGGTGGCGTAGAGTTAGACTCCACCCCTCTTTCCTCTTCATGTACTCAGGCCATAGGATGTCTCTGCAGGAAGGACTTGTTACGTCAACTTCTGGGATCACTGTTAGCTCCTCTGGAGCCTACTTAATCTTAGAGAGCCACCATCCTCTCCCAGCAAGGTCACTCATCTTCCCAGGATAGCCCACATCAGACTCTTATTAATGGAGCAGTGTAAAAGCCTGATCATCTCAGCCCAGCTCAGGAAAACTCTGAAGGTTCATTCTAGTTCCAGAACTCCCAAGGAGTCAGCCTAGACTGTCCTTGTACCTGCATCACAGCTCAATTTTGTCCTTTCTGCATGCCTGCTTCCTAGATTTCCCTTCCACAGGTGTAGATTCACAGGCATTTGTTAATAAACATTTCTGTACACTGAATCTTGACTGAGATGCTGCTTCCTGGGGAACACAGTCTGAGACAGTATGGCTCTGATCTTCCATTCTAGATTCCACGAAGTGGGACTCTTTGTTCAGTTTTAAGCTCTAAGAGTCCTGCTGCAGCTTCACTTACCAGAGAAGTTCTGCCCTTGGATGTGACTGAGCACACTCTAGCTATTAATAAAAATGTATCTCATTTCCCTATTGGGTGCTGCCATCATGTCAGAACCTACTTGTCATCGGAGCAGATTAGAAGTGAAAGATAAAATTTAAGTATCAAAATCCCACTCAATATCCCTAATAAGGCCTACTCTTGAAGTCAACTGGAAAGAAACACCATGAGAATCCAGGAATGTCAAACCTTCATCTTGAAATCATTTAAATTTGCCCTCCTGAGATTCCTCATTTCCATGACAACTATAAAGGAGAAAAGTTACCTAACAGTTTGCAAAATGCAGAAAAGCTGTGAAGATTGAGAAATTTAATTAATTAGTTAAATTAAGGTACACTTTCTTTGTTATTTAATAAATGGAAAGAATATAGATTTGAAAGAATATTTTTCATTCCCAGTCCCAACAAAGAAGCAACAGGACCAATCCTCAGGGAAATCTTCATTTGACTAGTTGGAACGTCATGAGAACTTTCAAATTTCAATGCATATTCCATGGCCAGCATTTGTCAGTAGGGAAGAATGGTACAAAATAAATGCACATTTCAAATGCATATATCCATGGTCTGATATTTAAGTACCTTATTACTTTTGTGTTGCTGAAGAAAGTTTAACCGTTAGATTTATGAATTTACCTACATGAAAATAAAAGATTATATTCCCTTTACTTTGCTGTTGTTGCTCAGTACCTGTCATAAGTGACTCTTTGTGACCCCATGGGCTGCAGCACACCAGAGTTCCCTGTCCTTCACACTCTCCCTGAATTTGCTCAATCACATGTCCGTTGAGTCAGTGATGCCATCCAAGCATCTCGTCCTCTGTCCTCTCTTTATTCTTTTGTCTTCAACTTTTCCCAGAATCAGGGTCTTTTCCAATGAGTTGGCTCTTCACATCAGGTGGCCAAAGTACTGGAGCTTTAGCTTCAGCATCACTCCAATGAATATTCAGTATTTATTTCCTTTAGGATTGACTCTTTTGAACTTCTTGCAGTATAAGGGACTCTCAAGAGTCTTCTCTAGCACCAGAATTCAAAAGCATCACTTCTTTAGCACTCAGCCTTCGTCATGGTCCAACCCTCATATCCATACATGATTACTGGAAAAACCATAACTTTGACTATACAGATCTTTGTCAGCAAAGTGATGTCTTTGCTTTTTAAAACACCATCTAGGTTTGTCATAGCTTTCCTTCTAAAGAGCAAAGTGTCTTTTAATTTCATGGCTGCAGTTACTGTCCACAGTGATTTTAGAGCTCAAGAAAATAAAATATGTCAGTTTCCACTTTTTCCCCTTCTATCTGCTGTGAAATTGATGGGACCGGATGCCATGATCTTAGTTTTCTGAATGTTGAGTTTTAAACCAGTTTTTTTCATTCTTCTCTTATATCTGCTATTTTGATCTGGTTGATATGAAATTTCAATGTATAGCATTCTTATGCTTGTATTAAATATAAACTTACAGGATTATTTATTTAAACATTAACTTGACATTCTTGCTAAAACTTTAAACTGAAAGTGTTTGCTGAACAAACTTAAACACAAAGGGCTTATACTGCTATTAAAATAAATTATTTTTAACTTCTTTTAGGTCATTTGTAAAACTTCTTTTAGTTTACAATACTAGAATTGAAGAAAAATGTCTTCAGATTGAAAAAGCCCCCTAAATAGGTATAAAAAACAAATTCTGGGAAAAATGTTTTTAATTTTAAATTCCATAACTCAAGTAAGCTATTATCAAATTTGAAAGAAGAATAAAGACACTTCTCAATGTATAAGCATTCAGAAATTTTCTGTCTCATATGTTCCTTTTTAAGAAAATTAAGTATATATCCAAGAAAAATGAAGAAATATACAAAAAACAGAAAATCCAGAAAAGAACAGTTCCAACCAAGGATAGAAGGCAAAATGAGTCTGAGAATGATGCCTATACATGAACCCATCCAGCCTAAAAAAAGACAGAAAACTCTGTAAAGTATCTTAGAAAGAGAAGGAGGCTTGACAGAAGAAAGAGAGATTAATTTAAGGGGAATGGAGGAGAAAAATCAAACAAAGAATGAAAAGAAATAATATAACAATTCAGGATATGTGCCAACTAGTAGCCTTCCAAACATGAAACAAAGTAAGATGACAATCTACGGTACTCAAAAAAAAGATTCAATTTATAATTAATGCAAGGAAGAATTCTCTTCTTGTGGCCCAGTTACTTCTCATATTCATTTGGTATTCTAGAGAAGGAAATTTAACACCTTAATTGAACCAAAATTAAACAATGGGCATAGTCATGCTAATACTATTCACTCCTTTTCAACAAAGAGCAGAATATTTGTTTGTAAATGTAGGAAAGAATATGTCATTAACAGTCAATGTAAAAATAAAAGTGAAGCTGACAGAGAATTTTATGTGGAAGGAGGAAGAAGGGGGCAAGGATAGGAATAATAATATTTTCTTGTTAGAAATTTGGAAGTCAAGAGATAATAAAGGAATTGATGAAACAAGAAATGTTTAAGGATATTATTTAAGTTATAAAGATAAACAATATAAGAACTAAAAATTATATTTGTATTTGGAGGAAGAGAGGTGGTATAAATGAACCAGATCATCTTTCATTTCAAAGAGCTAATAGATATTGCCAAGCATATGGATTCTGAAACAGAAGCAAAAACACACTGTCTAGTCATTTGAAAAAATATTTGTATTATTTACTGTCACATGTATATATTTGATACAAGTAATTTAAAAATGAATACAAGTGTTAAATTCCAGAGGAAGAGAGGTGTGTACTTTTAAAATTAATTTTTCTTGTTGCTGCTTTATGATGTGTTAGTTACTGCTGTACAGCAAAATGACTAAGCTATATGTATGCATATATCCCCTCTTTTCTGGATTTCCTTCCAATTAGGCCACCACAGAGCACTGAGTAGAGTTCCCTGTGCTGTACAATAAGTTCTCATTAGTTATCTATAAAAAATATTTGTATTATTTACTGTCACATGTATATATTTGATACAAGTAATTTAAAAATGAATACAAGTGTTAAATTCCAGAGGAAGAGAGGTGTGTACTTTTAAAATTAATTTTTCTTGTTGCTGCTTTATGATGTGTTAGTTACTGCTGTACAGCAAAATGACTAAGCTATATGTATGCATATATCCCCTCTTTTCTGGATTTCCTTCCAATTAGGCCACCACAGAGCACTGAGTAGAGTTCCCTGTGCTGTACAGTAAGTTCTCATTAGTTATCTATTATATACACAGTAGTGTATATGTGTCAGTCCCAATCACCCAATTCATCTCAGTCCCCTTCCCCCACCCCCTTAGTGTACATATCTTTGTTCTCTATGTCTGTGTCTCCATTTCTTTCGGAGAGGTGTGTGTTTTGAGAAGTAGGACTCTCACTCTCTCTCAAGATAGTTCATCTTTGTTTCTACCCTTCCCTCGGTCCGTGTACACCTTTTAGCTCCACAGCTCTTTAGTGTCTACTCTCAGCTCTCTTCTTTGACTCAGAAATCACTTCTAATTTGGAAACTTGTAATGTCACTGCAACTTCCCTGACTTTTTCTAACATTTTGTGCCTCTTCCCTTCACATTTAATAGAATGTGATTATGAATGTGATAGCATGACACACAATTTTTAAAGAGGCAAAGTGTCTTAGTGCTTTAAATGATGATAGCATATTTTTTTTCACTAGCATAAATCAGTCCAAACTCTCGTGATTGCAAGTAACAGAAACTACATTCAAACTGGCTAAGGAGAAATACTGCCTCCAGGACTCCAGGAATAGTTAAATGACCAAACTGCAGGAGTAAGGCCTCAAAAAAGATGGAACCAGGGGACTTCTCTGGTGATCCAGTGGTTAAGACTCTGCACCCCCAATGCAGAGGGCTGGGTTCGATCCTTGGCCAGGGAACTAAGATCCATGCAAACCATATGGAACAACCTAAAAAAAATTTTTAATGGGACCTGGAAATTCAGCACTGCCAGAATTACCTATCTCCATCATCATCTGATTTTTCAGCATACCAACTTATCTCCCTCACTGAAGACTAGAGTCAATCACAAACAGGGGCAAGTGTGACAGGAGGCAGCTCTGTCCTCACGGCATCCAACTTTACCATCGGCGAGAGACTTTGCCAGCTCAAGTTTTAAAGCTCCTAAGGAGGAACTTATTGGTTGACCTTGGGTAAGGTGTCCAACTCTGGATGAATTAGTTTTGATACTACAACTGGACAGGTTGAGCTGTATGACCCCTACTCCCNAAGCTCTGTCCTCACGGCATCCAACTTTACCATCGGCGAGAGACTTTGCCAGCTCAAGTTTTAAAGCTCCTAAGGAGGAACTTATTGGTTGACCTTGGGTAAGGTGTCCAACTCTGGATGAATTAGTTTTGATACTACAACTGGACAGGTTGAGCTGTATGACCCCTACTCCCACTGACCAATCAACTGTTGTAAGGAACACAAATTCATGTGAGAACAGCCAGCTCCTACTGGAACTGTGTGGCTAGAATAGAGGAAAGAAACTCTTAAATGAAGAGAAGTGTGGGGTTCCCTGGTGATCTAGTGGTTAAGAATCTACCTACCAATGCAGGAGACACGGGTTTGAGCCCTGGTCCAAGAGGATCCCACATGCCACAGAGCAACTAAGCTCATGAGCCAGTCGTAACTACTGAGCCCATGTGCCACAACTACGAAAGCCCTCATGCCCTAGAGCAGGTGCTCCATGACAAGAAAAGCCACCGCAATGAGAAGCTTGTGCACTGCAATGAAGAGTAGCCTCCACTTTCCGCAACTAGAGAAAGCCTGTGCTCTGCAACAAAGACCCAGCAAAGNTGGCTAACATTTAAACAGACAATGAGAAAGAAACTGATGCCTTTCAGACTAAAGAACTTTAGAACTGAAAATATCTATATATCCATCATTTTGCATGATGAAGCCAAAATCTTAAAAGAAGAAAATAAAAAGGTTACTATTATAACAGATCAATTATCCTGTAACCCAGGATCTTTTCCTTAATCATAGTGTCAGTGAATAATTTCTGTAAGAATACAGTGCTGGTCTTTGAAATCTTCAAAGATCCTACTTTCCTAGTAATTGTTTATGGTTCTACTATTCTCTCACTAGTCCAACTTTTTAAAAGTTTATTTAGATATTACGTTATAAAAACGAAAGCCATAATGACACTATTGCATGACTCAAATATTAAACACTGCACCTATACATTCATACAGAGTAAGTATTCTTGTTTACATAAAAATATAAGCCAAAAAAAGTTTTCATTTCATGTAAATTCTCTAAAGGTTAGTAAAATGCAAGTTACAACATGAAATACAAGTATAAATTATTCAATCATGCATTTTCTTAATCACTCAGGACACTTTTTTTTTTTCCAAAAAATACTATGCTTCCTATGCTCTCTCAAAACATTTCTCTATCAAACAGTTTCTTCCTGGTGGTATTCTAAAGAGAATTAAAAAGTATATTCAACTCTATTTTGCCACTGTTAAGAGATTCGCTTTTCCCCAGATCTCAGATTTATTCAAGCAAACATTTATTAAGCACCTATTTCAAGTCATGTGCTGGAAAGAGAGAGAGCAACAACCCTGCTGGTGAGAAGTTCACAGCCTAGCAGAGGAGAGCAAATTTCCAAAATTTGGGAAATACTCTACTGACATCCCAATAGAATAGTACATAAGATGTAAGGGAGGAACCACCTAGTTCTGCCAAGGGAGATTAAGAGCTTCACACAGAAGCTCAGGCTAGAAGACAGAAGAAATATTTACTGGGTGGATAAGAAAAGAGAGCAAAGGGCTTCCCTGGTGGCTCCGCGGTAAAGAATCTGCCTGCCAATGCAGGAGACACAGGTTTGATTCCTGGGTCAGGAAGATCCCCCAGAGTAGGAAAGAGCAATCCATTCCAGTATCCTTGCTTGGGAAATACCATGGACAGAGAGGCCTGGTGGGCTACAGTCCACAGGGCCGCATGAGTCGGACAGACACGACTTAACAGCTAAACCACCACCACCAAGAAAAGAAGGCAACAGACATCTTGGAGTAAGATGTATTTTAGAATGCACATGTGGTTTTTTGCAGCTGGATGTGAGGATGGGAAATAAAGCCAGAAAGGTTGGCAGGAGCTAGGCTAACCAAGAGTCTTCTGAATGAAAAGTTCAGACTGGTTACAGAGAGAGATGAAATATGTACAACGGGGATGACAAAATCTGAGCTAGAACCATTATTCTATTGTTCTAAGAAATGGATCTGTCCAAATAATTTAGCTAAAGATACTGCAATATTGGTTATAAAGCAGAAAGGACTGATGGGAGAGAGGGGAGGTAGAGGAGTAGGACCTAAAGAACTCCAAGTCCAGGAAGACAGCAAACATCATAATAACCTAAAACAGAGCAACAAAATATAGACAGACATGGGAACACACTCATAAAGCAGTGAGGTTTAAAATAAGGGTAAAGAATGCCCAGCTTGATCTATATATTTAAAATTACATATATGCACATATACATAGATAACAACTCTAACACTAGACACCATAATAATCACAGCTGTTATTGCCATATAATAAAGTTCATCTTCTTTATATATGCATATTGTAAATTTTCTATAATAAACTTAAAAGCTGCAAGAAAAGGAAAGTAGGAGGTAGAAGCCTCACAAATGAGAAGAAAATACTACAGCATAATAACAGGAGGAAAATTTCTACAATATACTGAAGAGAAATTAAAACCTGAAGTAGGCAATAACTTCAGGGTCGAAGAGACAGATGAAAAAGTTATTTTGGGGCTAGAACTGACAAGATGTCATCACTGACCAAACATATGAATAATATAGTAGTCATGGAAAACTGACATGTGTTTGAGAATTATGAAAAAAAATCTTTAAAAAGTATTATATGCATAAAAATTAAATAAAGTGGGAGAACATTTCTGGACTTAATTCTGTCAGATGACGAATTACAAAAAATTACAATTGGGAATTCTATTTGAGTCAAAAGAAGTAATGCGCACAGAAGCTAGTGCACATGTGAAGCCATACACACCAGTTTAACAAGACCTAAGACCTCTAGGGAGGCTTGTAAACTTGCTCATGAATTTTGCTTGTTCTTCCCCTTGATTTTCAACTAGAGGGTCAAGGGTCACCAGGAATGCTCTCAAGTAACCTGCAGCAGATATGAAGCATTTTCTAATAATTGTTAAGGCACGAACATAATATATGTAAAAATATAAGTGCTCTCATAAAAAGCACACTTTCTACCACAGTGGCACTGTGGTTCCTTAATGAAGTGATAGATGCTATTTAAGATGTTAAATAGTAAAGCTGCCAATATGGCTAACAGAGCTGAACAAGTACCTTTAGAAAGGCAGATTAGAGAAAGGTAATAGTGTTTATTGCTAGAAGGCAGAATTAAGGATTTTTTAATTCATGTTCTACAGTATTTTCTAGTTTTTACAATAAACAGATATTGCTTTTATGTTAATACTATTCAATTATAATATGAAATGGGGAAACGAGGTAAACTCTAATGTCAAGATGAGCTTAATATGTTTTGTCTAAACTCCTCCTATATTTACTATTTATTATCTACAGAACCATTAAGAAAAAAAGATCTATTTCTACTACTTAAGAGTCTAGCAATCAAATGCATACTTCCTCTCTGGAAAAAATGTAAATGTTATCTAACAAATAGTAACCATAACAATGATAATAAGAATGATACATTCTATAAATTATTTGCACTGAAGGAGGAGTCACTACTCCTAACACAAAGAAAAGGGGAGGAACAGCAGTGTATTTCTGATTAACACCAGGGTGAAAGTGCACTCATTCATTCAGCCGGAAGATGAGTGCCTTATCTAAGTAAGTAAGGCACTGTGCTCTTAGTGTACTCTTCCACTAAAATGCATGCTTTTCTGCAGATACAGAATATCAGCCACTTCGTATTTAACTGACTGCTGAGACAAAAGTTAAGATTTAGTTTTCCATTTCTATGCAAGATAATATAATTCAATACACATGCAAGTAACTTTAATAGCTATAATCAGATCACCCAGGGCTAAGAACACAGAGATCATAGGAAGTTCCTGAAAACCTAGAAGGGTAAATATTTGTGTCTAATCTTTAACAACCTCCCCCCCCCAAAAAAGGGAGGAAAGAAAGACTAATAATTAGAGATGGATAAACTTAACTCTGCCAGTGAGGAAGGCACTAAAGCCAATCCCATAATCAAGTGTGTCTAATCCCACAAATTTCTAAGGAGACCAAGGTGAGAAAGAAGAAAAGAGGCTCTGTGAAGTGATTTCCTTCTATGATGGATCGCCAGGTCTGAAGGATGACAGCAAAGGTTAGTCTGGCTTCAGAAGACAAGGCTTCTGATTTTGATCCTATATGATGAAAGTAAATGATGGCCCACCAGCTATCCCAGGCCTCTCAACGCACTATATGATGAAAGAAATGCATGCACTATATGATAAAAGAAGTGAAAGTAAATCATGAATAAACAGAAACACTCTGGATGAGCATACATGACTAGAGTGTCACACA
>SJXQ01005299.1:0-26757 GCA_006408695.1 Aepyceros melampus | reverse complement strand
AGGTCTGTCTAGTCAAGGCTATGGTTTTTCCAGTGGTCATGTATGGATGTGAGAGTTGGACTGTGAAGAAAGCTGAATGCCGAAGAATTGATGTTTTTGAATGGTGGTGTTGGAGAAGACTCTTGAGAGTCCCTTGGACTGCAAGGAGATCCAACCAGTCCATTCTGAAGGAGATCAGCCCTGGGATTTCTTTGGAAGGAATGATGCTAAAGCTGAAACTCCAGTATTTTGGCCACCTCATGAGAAGAGTTGACTCATTGGAAAAGACTTTGATGGTGGGAGGGATTGGGGGCAGGAGGAGAAGGGGACAACAGAGGATGAGATGGCTGGATGGCATCACCGACTCGATGGACGTGAGTCTGAGTGAACTCCGGGAGTTGGTGATGGACAGGGAGACCTGGCGTGCTGCGATTCATGGGGTCGCAAAGAGTTGGACACGACTGAGCGACTGAACTGAACTGGACTGATACATACATATTTAGATAGATAGATAATGTGTGTGTTTGTGAGGTTCTGTTTCCAGCTAGGAAAACTTGATAACATCTACCATGAGACTCTTGGGGCTTCCCCAATAGCTCAGTGACTAAAGAGTCTGCCTTACAGGCAGAAGCCGCAGATTTGATCCCTGGTTTGGGAAGACTCCCTGGAGAACGAAATGGCAACCCACTCCAGTATTCTTGCCTAAAAAAATCCCATGGCCAAAGGAGCCTGGAGGACTACAGTTGAAAGGGTTGAAAAGAGTCAGATGCGACTGAGGAATTGAGTACGTGAGACTCTTATCAGTAGTCATGTTATCCAAGCTCTTCTAAATCTGCCTGCTCAGACTGACCCTGAAAAGTCAGCCTACTGGACTTCTTTTTAAGGGACAGAGAAGATCTGTTAAAGACGTATAATGAAAACTTTGACCAACGCTCTGGTATTTTTAAGCATTTTCACACACATACATTATATCATTTAGGTCACGGGTTGGCAAAGTCTTTCTGTAGAGGGACAGACAATAAGTGTTCTGTGAGTCAGACAGTCTCTGTCACAATTGTTCAGCTCTGTCCGAGGACGGTGATAGTGCTGCAGACACTGGATAAATGAATGGACATTGAAATGAATGGCTGTGTGTCAAAAAAACTGCTTTCATAAAACTGGGGGTAGGCTTTGGCCCCAGGACCATCATTAGTCAGCCCCTAAGTTAAATGCTCAGTGATGGAGAGATGCTGTTTTTATCTCCATTTTTACAGATGAGGAAACCAAGTCTTGGCAAGGTTGATACAGTTCAGCCAGTCAAGTCAGCATCAAACCCAGATACTCAGACTCCAAAGTTCATGTTCTATTTCTGCTACATCATTGCAACATCCATGTCTAAAAATAACAGATGAGGGACTTCCCTGGTGGTCTAGTGGTTAAGACTTCCCTTCCAATGCAGGGGGTGTGGGTTCAATCCCTGGTTGGGGAGCTAAGATCCCCATGCCCCAAAGGCAAAAAAAAATAAAATAAAACAAACAGAACATAAACAACAGAAGCAATATTGTAACAAATTCAATAAAGATTTTAAAGATAAAAATGGTCCACATCAAAAATATCCTAAAAAAACTAGATGAATGATGTGGGGATGAGGGTGGGTGTGGGGAGGAGAGTCTCTCTCTGGGCAGGAGTTCATTTATCTTGAGCTATTTGTCTTTCCTCAAGACGGTCGGCACTCCTGTATTGCTGCAGATGGAAGAAAATAACAGACATACATCTCTCTAGGGCCACGGCTGTTGAAGGATAAAAAAAATCTAGGCCTTTGAAAAATGTCAGCCAAGGAGAGGAGACAGCCTCATGATGAAAAATAAATGAATAAATGCACTTTCAGCTTCAAAACTGGCATAAGAACTGGCATTCGTTTTGACATATAAATGTTTAAACTAAGCATTTCTATTTTGAGATAATTGGATAATTGTAGATCCCCACACAGAAGAAATAAGGCAGAGATTTCCTAGTACCCTTAACCTGGTTTCTCCTACGGTAATTCCCTACAAAACCATGTTACAACTATGAGACTGACACTGATACAGTTGAGATATAGAATCTGTCCATCACCAGGATGCTGCACATTGCCCTTTTATAACTACCCTCTCTTCCTTTCCATCCTAACCCTCCTTAACCCTTGGCAACCACTGATCCCTTTTCTAAATTCTGTATTTCTCCCACTTCCATCACATCATACAAACAGAATTATACAGTATATAAACCATGGGGACTGGTTTTTTTTCCCCACAAAGTGCAGTTCCCTGGAGGTTCATCCAGGATGTCTCAGCTACCAGTATTTGCTTCTTTATTAAAAAAAAATTTTTTAATTGAAGTATAGTTGATTTACAATGTTGTGTTAGTTTCAGGGGAACAGCAAAGCAATTCTAATAGATAGATAGACAGATATATTATTTTTCTGATTCTTTCCCTTATAGGTTATTATAAGATATTGACTCTAGTTCTCTCTGTTACACAGTGGGTCCTTGTTTATATATTAATATTTTATTTATAGTAGTTATTCCCTGGAGGTTCATCCAGGATGTCTCAGCTACCAGTATTTGCTTCTTTATTAAAAAAAAATTTTTTAATTGAAGTATAGTTGATTTACAATGTTGTGTTAGTTTCAGGGGAACAGCAAAGCAATTCTAATAGATAGATAGACAGATATATTATTTTTCTGATTCTTTTCCCTTATAGGTTATTATAAGATATTGACTCTAGTTCTCTCTGTTACACAGTGGGTCCTTGTTTATATATTAATATTTTATTTATAGTAGTTTGTATCTACTAACCTCAAACTCCTAATTTAGCCTCCTCTTTCCCCTTTGGTCACCATGAAGTTTGTTTTCAATGTCTGTGAGTCTGTTTCTCTTTTGTAAATAAGTCCATTTGCATCATTTAATACTGATTATTTTATTCAAGAGTTGTTATAATGAAGTATTTTGATTCAGATGTGTATCAAAGCTTTGATTCAAGCTTTCACTTGAAACATTTGTCTTATTAGGCATCAGTTTATCAGATAAAATATTTGATAATGTAGATCTTAAGAAGATGAGATACAGGTCAGATAAAACTACACAGGAGAATGGGATGGAGAGGAAGTCATGGAATTAAGCCTCTGTTAGAATGAAGATACTAAGATATAGAGAAAAGACGATCCACGATTTTGATGGAGCATATAAAATGAGGCTTCATGCATACAATGATTGTGCAATATACAATCTTTTTTTAGATTCCACATATAAGTGATAACATACGGTTTGTCTTTCTCTGTCTGACTTACTCCACTTAGTATGATAACGTCTCAGTCCATCCATGTTGCTACAAATGGCAATATTTCATGAACTTACCTTTAAAAAACTAAAAACAGAATTACCATATGATCCAGCAATCCTACTGCTGGGCATGCATCTGGAAAAGATGAAAACTCTAATTCAAAACGATGTTTGCACCCCAGTGTTCACAGCAGCACTATTTACAACAGCCAAGACGTGGAAGCAAGCTAAGTGGCCACTGACAGATGTATGAATAAAGAAGGTGTAGTGTACAACACCAGCACTCAGTTCTCTCCTTTCTCCTGTGGGTACCACACAGAGTCCCTCTCTTTTCTTTGCAGTCTCTCCTGACCTGCAGGTTTCTTTCCTCAGCCTGAGAACATCCTCAGATCTTCTCTAACCAGGTATCATGTCTCTTTACCCGGACGTCCTTTCCAACTAACAGTCCTGCACAAAATTTCTCTGGAAGGATTGTAAGAACATGGAGGTGTCAGTTGCGTCTGGAAAAGGCTGGGGCTGGGGACAGGAAAGGGAAGGTTTTGTGCTGTCCTGGGATGGCGGGAAATTACTACCTTTTGCGTCTTGGACCTATGCAGGTGGTACCATGCCCTGCTCCCGGCCCTTCACAAGCAGCCCTGGGAGATCTTTTCAGCGACATCGTCTTTCATGTGTCACATATTGTTCTGTTCTTGGTTGGAACCCATGTGTTTAATCAAATCCCAGGCGTTAGATGTTTTATCTGTTTCCCATTTTATTGACACTGTGATGACTGTCATAAAACCCTCTTTGTGCTCAAGTTTTTGCCCACAGCTCTGATTATTTTCTGAGAATAAGTAGCTGAAACCCACCAGACAGGTTCCTAAAAGTGAATTACTGGGTCAAAGAGGCTTTGCATGCCTGCTGCCAAATTCCCTGCAGACCATGCTAACATAGAAACCCCAGACAGTCCTTTCCCCCACAGTCGCTCAGGTTTGCCTGTTTTCAATCTTTGTTCCTTTAATAAATTAAAACACGTGGCCTCATGCTGTTCATTTGCATCTCTTGTTATTGGCAAGGCTGACAATTTGTTCACTTGTTCAGTAGCTGTTACAGTTGGTCATCTATCTGTATCTGTGGACTCTGCACCCACGAATTCAGCCAACCACACGGATGGAAAAAATATAATTTTTTAATCCACAAAGTTCTAAAACGTCAAACTCGAGTCTGCCACATGCCAGCATAGCAACCCACTCCAGTGTTCTTCCCTGGAGAATCCCAGGGACAGGGGAGCTTGGTGGGCTGCCGTCTATGGGGTCAACAGAGTCGGACACGACTGAAGCGACTTAGCAGCAGCAGCAACTACTTACATAACATTTGCTTTGTAGTAGGCATGACAAGTAATCTAGAGATGATTTAAAGTATATGGAAGATTGTGCCCAGGTTATGTGCAAAAACTATGCCATTTTTTATAAGGGACTTGAGCATCTATGGATTGGGTATCCATGGGAGGTCCTGGAACCAATCCCCTGTGGACACTGAGAAGCAGCAAGTGCCCAATCGTGTCCAACTCTTTGTGACCCCATGGACTGTAGTTCACCAGGCTCCTTGGTGTTGGGGTAACAGGGTGATGATTCAGGAATCTCAGTCATCAACTTTCTGGTTTCAGCCCATCTGGGGAGACGTGCTGGTGGTCAGCATGTACTCAACTTCCTCCACCTGCTGGGGCTTCAGCTTCTCCAAAACAGCTCAAGGATATAGCCTTTGAGGAGGAACAGGGGTCCTCGACTTTGTTTCATGACTAAGCTATTATTATTTTGTCATGCTTCACTGCTTTCCTTTGTTTCTGCATTTTCTCACTTCTCTGATTAAATCTACTCTTTGAAACTTGGAGAAAGCCAAGGAGGCTAAAGCTCCTCTACAAACAAGAGGTGAGTGTGTTGTGGGGAGGGAGCAGGGGGATATGGAGGGGTGTCTATCCTCAGGAAGGCCCCACAGGGTCCCGCTTAGTTTCAACATCTTTTCTATCCGTTCATGTCTTCTTGTTCCCACTGTTACTCTCTAGGTCTGCCCGTTGCTTATGTGGTAAATAACTGATTTTTCTCCTGGTGGAGAAGTAAGAAAGTTTTTGCTTAGGACATCCCCAAGCGTCCCTTAAGGAAATCAGCTGGTCCTCACAGCAGCAGGTTAAATTCCAACCACACAATCAGTACTCTCTATCTACCAATGGTGGCAAACTATATTATTGTCCCAAAATGTCTGTTGTCCCTCCCTGAGGGAGAATTGTACTTTCTTGCCCCATGGATAATAGCCTTGGTCACATGAGTTGCTGCTTTGGCCAAGAAATACATGCAGGAGTGCTAAATGTCATTCCTGAATCAACTCCATGAAGCACGTCCTGACTGCCCTGCAGAATGTCACTTCTCCTCCTTAACACTTGGTGTGCACTTTCCTGGTAACTGTGACAGGCTTAACTTTCCTTTATCTGTGGGCTATCGGCTCCTGCCTAACGGAATGTAACCATCCGATGGCACGCGTGCACGCGTTCAGTCGCTCAGTTGTGTCCGACCCTTTGTGACCCCATGGACTGTAGTCCGCTAGGCTCCTCTGTCCGTGGAATTCTCCAGGCAAGAATACTGGAGTGGGTTCCCACTTCCTTCTCCAGGGGATCTTCCCAAGCCAGGGATCGAACCTGCGTCTTCTGCATTGGCAGGCAGATTCTTTACTGCTGAGCCACCTGAGAACCCTGAAACCCATTCTAATTCTAAAAATAATCATGATAGCTTGTCAAGGGGAGGTTTCCGTGTGCCTCTGAAAGCCCATCGTTAACACAGACCTATGTCCTACTTCTTTCCACAATTCATTGTATTTTTCCACTCTTTACTCCCAGCCAATGGAAAGTGGATTTAAAAATAGGCCTGTGTATTACAGGAAACATCTTGATCATAGAAAAAAGAGAGAGAGAGAGGGACACTTCAAAGGAAGTGGTTAGCGTGGTTGTCCTGCCAGCTTGAGGATGGACAGGTCCTCGTATCGAATGTGTTGGACTTGGCACTGCTGGGGCTTCAGCTTCTCCAAAACAGCTCAAGGATATAGCCTTTGAGGAGGAACAGGGGTCCTCGACTTTGTTTCATGACTAAGCTATTATTATTTTGTCATGCTTCACTGCTTTCCTTTGTTTCTGCATTTTCTCACTTCTCTGATTAAATCTACTCTTTGAAACTTGGAGAAAGCCAAGGAGGCTAAAGCTCCTCTACAAACAAGAGGTGAGTGGGTTGTGGGGAGGGAGCAGGGGGATATGGAGGGGTGTCTATCCTCAGGAAGGCCCCACAGGGTCCCGCTTAGTTTCAACATCTTTTCTATCCGTTCATGTCTTCTTGTTCCCACTGTTACTCTCTAGGTCTGCCCGTTGCTTATGTGGTAAATAACTGATTTTTCTCCTGGTGGAGAAGTAAGAAAGTTTTTGCTTAGGACATCCCCAAGCGTCCCTTAAGGAAATCAGCTGGTCCTCACAGCAGCAGGTTAAATTCCAACCACACAATCAGTACTCTCTATCTACCAATGGTGGCAAACTATATTATTGTCCCAAAATGTCTGTTGTCCCTCCCTGAGGGAGAATTGTACTTTCTTGCCCCATGGATAATAGCCTTGGTCACATGAGTTGCTGCTTTGGCCAAAGAAATACATGCAGGAGTGCTAAATGTCATTCCTGAATCAACTCCATGAAGCACGTCCTGACTGCCCTGCAGAATGTCACTTCTCCTCCTTAACACTTGGTGTGCACTTTCCTGGTAACTGTGACAGGCTTAACTTTCCTTTATCTGTGGGCTATCGGCTCCTGCCTAACGGAATGTAACCATCCGATGGCACGCGTGCACGCGTTCAGTCGCTCAGTTGTGTCCGACCCTTTGTGACCCCATGGACTGTAGTCCGCTAGGCTCCTCTGTCCGTGGAATTCTCCAGGCAAGAATACTGGAGTGGGTTCCCACTTCCTTCTCCAGGGGATCTTCCCAAGCCAGGGATCGAACCTGCGTCTTCTGCATTGGCAGGCAGATTCTTTACTGCTGAGCCACCTGGAACCCTGAAACCCATTCTAATTCTAAAAATAATCATGATAGCTTGTCAAGGGGAGGTTTCCGTGTGCCTCTGAAAGCCCATCGTTAACACAGACCTATGTCCTACTTCTTTCCACAATTCATTGTATTTTTCCACTCTTTACTCCCAGCCAATGGAAAGTGGATTTAAAAATAGGCCTGTGTATTACAGGAAACATCTTGATCATAGAAAAAAGAGAGAGAGAGAGGGACACTTCAAAGGAAGTGGTTAGCGTGGTTGTCCTGCCAGCTTGAGGATGGACAGGTCCTCGTATCGAATGTGTTGGACTTGGCTGCCCCCTTGCTGACGCGCTCTGTAGCAATGTCACCAGTCTCCTATTCTAGCTGAGACAAGGAGGGAGGGAGAGGGGGGGAGGGAGGGAGGGTGGCTTTGAAGAAATAACCTTCCCAGGAAATGCCTCCTGAAGCTGTCTGCACAGGAAATATGTACAAAGGGAGGAGGAGGAGAGAGACATCTGGACCGGATCCAGTTTATTCTCAGCGGACACAACGTGGGGAACATGTTCCATCGAATTTCCTTGTTCAGGGTAGGAGCGGGGTGTCCCACCTTCTCTCCTTCCTCTGTAGCCTGTGTCAACTTTAAAAAATTGCACAGCGTGAGTCTCGAGTTAAGTTTACTGGGGGCAAAATGAGGACTGCAGCCCAAGGAGACAGCACCTCAGATAACTCTGAGAAACTGCTCCAAAGAGGCAGGGGCAAGGGGGAGGTCAGCATATATGTGACTTTGGTGAAGGGTGAATACATGCAATCAAGCATGTATTTTTTTCAGAAGGTTTCTGCTAGTCACAAGGAGCAGTCGTCACTATGAAGAATTTTAGTCCTTTCTAGAAATGAGGAGATAAGGAGAACTGGGCTCGTAAGATTGGCTCCTGAAAATATCTATCTGAAGACCTGTCCAGCCAGTTTTCTCAGAGCACAGAGTGCTTCATTTCTGCTCTCCACCCTGAACTCCTTCAGGGAGCTTTGGAGGTCAGCAGCTGCAGAGCATATGATTTTATCCTTGTAGAGGTGAGTGGCAAGTGCCAATTTGTAGTTGACACCTGCCTTTGTTTTCCTGACAGAAGGCTTTTTTTGCTCACTTCTACTCTCTCACCCTTAAGCTCTCCCTGGACTCTCCTTTAAGGCAAAGACTTGTTTCCACCCTGGCTTCTACAGTTGCAGAGACATCGACTTTTCGAGCTGGGAGGAGACTAATCAATAGTTTGTAATTCCTCTCCTCTTATATTTCAGACCTTCCATTAAGGATTTTCAACTAAAACGCAGGACTGCAGAATCTAATTCATGAGAAGTCTCCCAACCAGAGCCCCTGAGAGACAGACTTCTGAGTGTGGAGGTTGTTCCCTAAGCTTGAGGCAATATTTACATGACCAAGGGCACCGCTGGAGCAGTGAGGTGCCTTCTGGGCTCCGGATATTGGGAAATGACACTTGAGGGGCCCTCACATGTATTTCACGATGCCCTTTTCAGAGTGTTTGCACATCTCATCTCCTCCCACTCCACCAATAAGGGAGGGTGATAGGCTCCACATGGGGTCTCACTGATAAGATGGCTCATTATGTCGACCTCACAAAGAATAAAATCACAGTGACCCTTTGAGACTGACGAAATTGCCCAAATGGCATGCTGTTTTCTCACTGGTGCCTAGCTTCTCAAAGCTGCGAGACCACCAGATTCCAGACCCCTGGATATGTAACCATCCCCTCAGAGAATTTTTCATTGGTGGGGTATAAGAAGGACTCCATCAGAAAGGGAGGACGCTGGTTCTCGTTAAGAGCCAGTCACCCTCTCTTTTCCCTCTAATAAATTTCCCTTTCCTTGCCTGACTGCCTGGCTTGCTCTCTTTTTCTCTGCACTTGCCTTACAGAGGGCAAATAATTTTTTCACTTGGGAAAAAAACCAGAATCCATGGGAGGTGAAATGATTTGCCAAAGTCTGTCCATCATGTTAGTGCAGGACCGGGATTCAGCTTTCCACACACGCAAACTTGGTCTCCAGCCCCATTCTTGCACAGAGCTCCTAAAACCCGTGGAATTTCCTCAAGTGTTGAGAGCCAGGAAGGTGTCTTTTGTTATGTTAAGAAGGTGACTTTTGGAAAGCACCTGAGGGTGGCGGCTGGTTGCCAGGGGAACCAAGCACATGATTGGAGGGCTGGAACTTTCGGTCCTACCCACCTCCCACATCCATCCTGAGAGAAAGAGGGGCCACAAGTTGAATCAGTCACCAGCGGCTGGTAATTTAATCCATCATGCCTACATAGCAAAGCCTCCAAAGAAACCCAAAAGGACAGAGGTCAGGGTTCTGAGAGCTCCCAGGGTGGTGAACACATGGAGACGCCAGGAGGGTGGCATGCCTCAGAATGGGCAAGGGCCCTGCCCTTCCCCCAGCCCTTGCTGCATGCAATCTCTTCCACGTAGCTGTTCCTGAATTTGTCCTTTGCAATAAACTGGTAATCTAGTAGCTAAAATGTTTCTCTGAGTTCTGCTAGTTGCTGTAACAAATTAACAGAACCCAAGGAGGGGATCATCAGAATTTCCAGTCTATAACTGGGGCTCAGGGCTTCCTAGGGACTCAGTGGCAAAGAATCTGCCAGTGCAGAGAGACGCTGAATCGATCCTTGGGTCTGGAAGATCCCCAGGAGAAGGAAATGGTTACCTGCTCCAGTATTCTTGCCTGGAAAATCCCGTGGACAGAGGAGCCTGGTGGGCTACAGTCCATGGGGTCACAAACAGTCAAACACAACTCAGCCACTAAAACAACAATGAAAGCAGACCGCACAAAGCTGTCGTTTCCGTTCAGGTCGAATCAGCTGCTTCACGTGGCTCAGCCTCGTCTGGGGGATTCATTAGAGCTTCAGAGGCAGCTGAAGTTAGGAGAATGATGCTGTTCTCCCCTCGTGTCCTGAAGGGAAACTGTTCCCATAGGCTCCCATCAGAATTTTCCTTATGTCTCACTGGGTAAGCGCTGGGTCACACACCCACCCCAGTGGCCAATCACTGTCAAAGGAACAGTATGGACTTACTGACTGATTCAGGCATGGTTCATCTTATCTCCTAGATTCTAGCCACCAAAACAAAATCAGGATTTGGGCATAGCAGGGGAGGAAGAAGGGTGGCTGTTAGGAAGGTGACTTGGATGGGGGCGGTGCGGGGGGATGTCTTAGGTGACAATATGGTGTTAGGGGTCAGTGCGACTAACCGTAGGGACAGTTTCCCCCTAGTTTTCTGGGCGACTCAGACTGGCATCCCAGGGTCAGGCAATGACACTTCACTAAACCTTCTGGTTCTTCAGAGGAGGCCAGTCACTGACATGCATGAAAGGAGATGAGGTCAAGGGCTCGTAAAGCCTGAGAGGTTCACAAATAGCATGAAGGGGCTGCATTCCTGCATTCTTGGAAAAATCTGAGAAAGAAGAGACTGGAAGTCTGGTGTGACTGCCCCTTTAACTGGCCTCATATCAACCTCTTAGATGAAGAGCAGAGATTTTTTTTTTTTAAAGGAAGAGCAATTCAGGGGCTTTTTCCAGGGCAGCTGGCACTTCGGACAGACATTTTTGCAAAGGCACAGAGTCTTTGCAGTAGGTTTTTACATTCTCACAGCAGCTCCAAAAAGGGGGAGCCACCAGTGGGAAATAAAAAAGACAAAGAGAGGCTTTCCCCTCTGCCTCCTGAGGTTCTGGGGATCCTAATCTACTAAAAACATTAAATAAATAAATAAATAAATTCCATTTTGGAAACATGCCAGCCTACTCTTGTGCTCACTAAATTCCCCAAGCATGGATATGGAGGCGAGCTCACTGCCTTTTGGGCTGTAAAATGCCAAGTTAGCGAAAACTCCTTGCTCTGATTTTTCAGGAAAGGAGTAAATACATCACCTCCCGCCCTACCTGGTACATGGAGGTGAGTAAGTGAGGTCCCTTCTGAGCCAGGGATTGGTCTCAACCCCCTGAATGTGACTGTGTTAGCTGCTCAGTTGTGTCCGACCCTTTGCAACCCCATGGACTGTAGCCCACCAAGCCCCTCAGTCCATGTAATTCTCCAGGCAATAATACTGAGTGGGTAGCCATTCCTTTCTCCAGGGGCTCTTCCTGACCCAGGGATCAAACCTGTGTCTCCCACACTGCAGGCAGATTCTTTACCCTCTGAGCTACCAGGGAAGCCCTTCAATGCCTTCCCTTCCCTCAAAACCATTGGACAGCACCCTCTCCAACAAGAAGTCCAAGTACTGTTAACCACATGTTCCTAGGAGGGAACCACATTGTTAGGGGAAACCTGCCCTGGCCAGACAAGACAGTAGCCACTCGCATGAGTTGTCTTGCAACAGGAGGTCCTGGTAAGGAATGAGGAACTAATTAGCTACCACTGTCTAGAATTCGAGGAAGGTCAAAAGGAGAGAGGAGACGCCAGCCCACATGTCCTCCCAGAACCCTTCTGGTTGGAATCCATCTTGGCTGAGCAATGTGTGGGCCACCATGAAAGACCCTGAGTCAGAGTGATTGGCCAGAGACAGCCCAGAAAATATCACCATCACTATAAAACCCAAGACCAAGAGCCACATTGCAGAGCAGTTCTCCTGGGTTCCCCCACCTTCCTGCTTGCCACCTGGGCGCCCCTTCCCAAAAAAGTCTCTTGCTTGGTCAGCACATGTGTCTCTTCGGACAATTCATTTCTGAGTGTTAGACAACAGCCCACTCTCAGGCCCTGGAAGGGGTCCCCACTTCTTGCAACAACATGAGCACTGTGTCAGGTCCTCTGGGAAGTGGACACTGAGTTAGGAGGACGAGAGCTTCACTGGGGGTGATGCCTGAGACAAAGAGGAGAGGAAGCAGGACTGGGGCAGGCAGATCTGAGGGTCTCAGCCAACCCCCAGCCCCGAGCTCCAGAGCAAAGACTGCCCATGTGAAGGATCCCAGGTGGGGCAGAAATGGCCCGCTCTGTGCCCCCGCCACTCTCGGGCACTGCCTGGGGGCTGCCTCTGCTGAAAAGCAGTGATGGAGACTAGATGCTGGAGTGTCTGATCACAACTCCCGCAGCGGGCCAAGATCTTTCTGGGAGGGCGATCTGAGCAAGACTGCCCAGTGGTCATGCAGGCGAGCATGCATGCGTGACACCCTAGGAAGCAGCCTGTGCACACAGCCCTCTCCCTCCTCCATCCTGAGTGTCCCGCTGCTGATTATTTCTCAGATTCCGTGAGCGTCAGGGGCAGGAAAAGGGACACAGTCCAGAAGGGGCACTTCTCTTTTCTTTGCAATTGCTTGTTAAAAATTGGATCTGTGGACTTCCTTGTTGGTCCAGTGGTTAAAAATCTGCCTGCCAATGCAGGGGACATGGGTTTGGTACCTGATGAGGGAAAACCCCACCTGCCACCAGGCAACTGAGCCCGGGCACCGCAACTGCTGAACCTGTGCTCCAGAGTCCACAAGTCACAGCTACTGAGCCCGGGCACCGTGATTGCTGAAGCCTTTGCACCTGGAGCCTGTGCTCAGCAACAAGAGAAGCCATCGCAATGAGAAGCCCTCACCTCTCGCTGCAACTAGAGAGTATTCCTGGCTCACCGAGAAGCCCGTGTCCAGCAACAAAGACCCAGCGCAACCAACAATAAATTAATTAATTTAAAAAAATTAGAGCTACAGCATTGAAACCCCATTACTTTGCTTTTTATGACATAAACTCACAAAGTCTGTGCCAAACTTCACCACATGCTGATCTTGTCCTTCTGTGAGCCCTGGAGTAGAGGAGTCACCGGGAGACAAGATCCTTCAGATCCTAAAAGGGGAGAAACTGATACTTGGCAAAACTGTCTCTAATCTGCCTCCATGATTATTTCCTTCGCCCATGTGTTGAAAAAAATCCCCAACGCAAGATCCATTCCAGGAGGGTATGGGAAAGGTCATGCATTCAGCCTCCAAGTGAAGCCCAGACACGACTTCCGGTTCCAGTGGTTACAGAGAAGCACAGTGCCCCCTACTCATCGAGAGTGGATGCTCCCAGGACCAAGGAGCCGCCAGGGCACTCCCCAGGTGTTTGACAGGCACAAAGCTGTGCTCTACTTACGTGCTCTCTGCTCTTTGCAAACTTAGAATGTGCAGCCAAGGAAAGAGATAAAAGAGAAGGCGGATGTAAGAACTTGGGAGGAGAGCTGAATAGTAATTTTATAATATCATACACAACACCATGCTCATCATGGCTCGGGGACAAGCCCCTCCAAGAGCAGATTTTTGTCTCCCTTTGTTCATTCATCTTTTCAAAGAACCTGCAGCAGAACCTGACTTCAAATGTTGCTTGAATTAGTTCTGCTCTTCCCCTAATACTTAAGTTTCATGGAGGAGCTGAGGAATCTCCAATAAAAATATGAATTAAATAACGTGGAGAGCTGCTCCTTTTTTTTTCTTCTCTTGTGCTTTAGAACATCTGGTTCCTTTGTTTCTGGGTAGGGCTGTCATCCACAGCAACTTGGTCATGGATTTGATCAGCCTCTCTTGTCCCTTGATAAAGAGCCGGGAGCAGAGACGGAGAGAAATCATGACTTGTGCAAATAAGCACCGAAGTTTTCCAAATGCTGGATGCACACGTATACTCTGTCCTTTCCTATTTTTAGGATTGAATCCTAATCACAGCCCAGAGCAGCAGTTCTCAACCAGGGACATTCTGCCCGCCCTCCTCCCTGCAGGGGAAGTACGGCAGTGTCTGGAGACATTTTTGATTGTCACAACTGGGAGGATGCTTTGGGCTTCTGGTGGGTGGAGGTCAGGGACGCCACTCAACATCCTGCAGGGACCAAGATGGCCCCACAGCAAAGAATGATGCGTCCCAAATGTCAATAGCGCTGAGGCCAAGAAACCCTGGCCTCCAGTAATACAATCTATGGAAGCATCTTATCTTTCTGTCTTATCGCATTCTTCAGCTTAATGATGCAAAGAACAGAACGCACGTCCACTGGAAGATGAAGCCTTAAGCTGGCCCGCATGCCTGTGGCATTTCAAGATGACAGTGGCCAGGGGCAGCATGATGAAGTTGGGGCTGACCTCTCAGTGAGGTGTCTGGGCTGCCTCCTGGATCCCTTGGGAGCCTGGCTACGAGGTTGGAGAGAAGTTGACTGGGGTGCTGGTTTTTCAAGAGGTTTTCACTCTTCATGTCAAGGACCCTGTACGTGACACACAGCGGTGCCGCAGCGGATAAGCACCTGCCATGATTACTGCTCGGGGTACAGTGGGCTGCAGGTATTCCCCTTCCTTTTTCACTTTGTGTTTTGCTAAGATTTACTGATTTACTCCTTTTGTTTTGGGGGGTGTGCTGGGCCCTGGTTGCTGTGCGTGGGCTTTCTCTCATTGCGATGCGAGGGCCTCACATTGCAGTGGCTTCTCTTGCTGCGGAACACAGGCTCTAGGGCCCGTGTGAGCCCAGTGGTCTGGGCACACTGGCTTAGTTCCGGTCAGAGAACTCGGATCCCACGTCCCGAGGCATGTGGGGTCTTCCCGGACCAGGGACCAGGCCAGTGTCCTTCTGAGTGCAAGGTGGACTTTTGACTCCTGGACCACCAGGGAAGTCCTACAAGTGTTACTCCTCTGAACAGCTGCACAGGGTGTAGAGGTCGGCGAGGCAGGCAGAGGGCAGTCCTGACACGTCCTTGATTTAGATGGTCTCTACTCTTTGAGAATTTAGGATGTGCTAAGGAAAGGGAACTGGTATCTTGGCAGATCCAGCAGTCACACTCAGGAACTTGGGAAACCCCTGCCAATTTATGGGCCCGGGATGAAGAAACGCCTGCGAGCTGATACTCAGGGCCGTCTCCTGTGTTCATCATCATGGAGATCAGCGTTTCTGTGAGCAGTGTTCTTGGCCCCCGAAGAGGGAAAAAACAGAACATATCCATCAGACAACTGTAGATTCCCCACCAGAGAAGTGAGACTCATTTGGGTTGCCTTGAGTGCCCGAAAATAGGGAAAGACCCAACTCAGTTTGAATCCATCAAATGTACATTCACTCTATTCACTGATGATTGAAAAGATAACAAGGGCTTCCCTGATGGCCCAGTGGTTAAGAATTCACCTTGCAATTTGAGGGACACAGGTTCGATCCCTAATCCAGGAAGATCGCACATGCTTCGGAGTAACTAAGTCCGAGTACCACAGCTGCTGAGCCATGCCCTAGGGCCGGCTCTCCGCAACAAGGGAACCACCACAATGAGAGGCCCACACACTGCAAGGAAGAGGAGCCCCCCGCTTGATGCAACTAGAGAAAGCCCTCATGCTTCTCAGTGAAGACCCCAGTGAAGCCAATAAATAATCTAAAGAGAGAGAGAAGATAACAAAAGTAGAAGCAGAAGAGAAGAATTAGAGATGTTGCTAACTTCAGGTTTATGCTGATGGAGCCGCTGTGCTCATTACTGCCCTCAGGTCATATGGTTGGGAAAAGCCTCCCGTTTTTGACTTTCAAGCTTCCAGACATCCTTCTTTTTGGAAGGAACCCCCATCGTGTGGGTGTTGCTTCGAGGCAGCTCACTTGTGTTAGCAAATGTAGAGGCACCTATATTCCTGCTCCCTGGTAGCCCAGGTGCAGGCATGTGGCCAAGGTATGAACACCTGGGTAATGTGCTGGGGTGAACAGTGTCCCCCTAAACTCATGTCCACTGTGAACCTGTGAGTGTGACCTTATCAGAAATACAGCAGACACTAATACAGATACCCTTGCTTGGGACCTTGAACCCTGAAGGTGAGACACACAGCCCAGTGTCAGAGGACTGCCCGCCCAGGTAAAATGATGCAAACTTTTGGGACTTCCCTGGTGGTCCAGTGGCATTTCACCTTTCAGTGCAGCGGGTGTGGGTTCAATCCCTTCTTGGGGAGCTAAGATCCCACGTGCCTCGTGGCCAGAAAACCAAAATATAAAACAGAAGCAATCGTGTAACAAATTCAACAGAGACTTTAAAAACGGTCCACATGTGTATCTGTGGCTGAGTGCCCTTGTCCATCTGAAACTATCATAACATTGTTAATCAGCTATATGCCAACACAGAATAAAAAGCTTAAAAAAATAAAACAGCCTTAAAAATGGTCCGCGTCAAAAAAATTCTTAGAAAAAATTTTTTAAAAAACAGTACAAACTTTTGGTTATTATTTCTTTTTCCTGCCCCACCAGGAGCAAACAAAATCTGGTTGGTTTCACCATTTTCCTTTTTCATTCTCTCAGAGTTTCAATCTCCCTGATAAACCAGTCCACGGGTGAGGATACTTTCCAGAGGGTAAGGTCATTCTGCCGTACTGCGCACCCACCTGGGGCCAGCTTCCCGGGGTGCTCAGTGGGCATCGCAGAGAAACAAACTATAACTGATCACGTCCGACTCTGAGCTCTGGGGCCAAGTTCCCAGCCTCTTCCTGAGTTCATCTGATCTCTGCAAGTGTTGTGTTGAAGAAGGAACGTGTATCTTAGGTGTATACACCTTGTTCTACTTTTAATATCCATGGGCTTATATACGGGGCTTGCCTGGTGGTTCAGTGGTAAAAAATCCACCTGCACCACAGGAGACCCAAGGGACGGGTTTGATCCCCAAGTCAGGAAGATCTCCTAGAAGAGGGCATGGCAACCCACTCCAGTATTCTTGCCTGGGAAATCCCATAGACAGAAACTTATAAGAGAGAAATGGATTTTTAAAGTTGGATGATTCCATTAAAAAAAAGAAGCATTAAACAAGGTCTACTGAAGTTTCTTGGATCAAGTGCAAGTTGCTAACTCAGCCTTAACCACGCAACACAATAAGTTTAGGGAAGCATCAAACTCCACGGGCAAGTTGGAAAAGTGCTTTCCCTTTTAATTCACAAAGCAGAGAGAATTGGCTGGACTTCCACCTTACATTAAACTTGGGTCCAAGACCGCCTCAACCAGATACAAGGATCGTGCCTGGGTGGAAGCCAGGAACTGTGGCAGCCCCGCCCCTCTCCTGAGAGGCTGCACTGTTATTACCCCATTACATAGTTGGGCCAACTAAAGCCACATGGACGGGGTGAGATGGTGGTGCTACATTCAACTCCAGAACCCATGCATCTAGCTGCCCCTTGGTGATGAAAGGGGGAGTTTAAGGGAGAAGGAGGGGAAAAAAAGAAAAATATAAATTGTTAGGGAAATCTCTGTACCTTAAACTTAGTAAAGTGTGTAGGAGGAAGGATGGATATTTATGCAAATCAGTGTGGTGTACAAATTAGCCTATTAACAGGGGATCTAGTCATGACCTAACACACCACCTTATTTCAATGGACCAAAAGCATTTTCTATTTTCATTTTATTTAATACATCTATTTTAACTCACTAACATCATCTTTTTCTAAAGTATGAACAAAAGATCACAAATCCTTTCTTTATCTGATGCTTCATTTACTTTTGTAAATCAGACTTCTACTGACTTAGAATGTCAAAAAAAAATCTCGATATTTGTATGAAAATGATTTCAGCTTTCATCTTGCTTTAGATACACGCATTTTTCCAATTCACCATGATCATGCTCCTATTTAAATAATACGAATACCTCCCACTTTAAATGATATATATTTAGGCTTTCTGCTTTGGAAATACTTCCCAATTTACATATTGAAATTTGCATTCATGAGAGAGCCATTAATGCCTGAGACAGGACACCAAGTCTCTCCTTGTCCAAACCCAAGTCTGGCTCCTCTGAGCTCTCTTCTCCCCAGGCCTCATCCTTGGGTGCTGACTTCCATCAGCTGGTCCGGCTGTGACTAAGTCCCTTTAGAAAGGACCCCCTACCCTTGATATCTGATCACTTGTCCTGTCTTCAACAAGAATCCTGCCAAGTCAGTTTAGCAAGATTCCCTACCCTCAATGTGTCCTCTTGGTAACTGTCCAATCCAGCAATCTACCCCACCATTGATTATAAATCCCCAGCTGTCTTTGCTGTATTCAGAGTTGAGCCTGTTCTCTCCCGCATCTTGAGTCCTGACAACTACCGTCCTAAGTAAAGCCTTCTGTGCTACCATTAGAACAAGTGTCAGAATAACTTTTCTTTTGGCCTGCACTGCATGGTTTGCAGGATCTTAGTTCCTTGATCCGGAACATGGCAGTGAAAGCACCAGATCCTAAACCACTAGACCGCCAGGGAGCTCCTCTCCGCTAGGCCGCCAGGGAGCTCCTCTCCGCTAGGCCGCCAGGGAACTCCTCAGAGTAACTTAAAAAAAAAAAAAAGAAAGGGCAAAAAACTCTCACCGCTTGAAACCATCTGGGTGAAAAAGCATTATTAACATAATGTAATATATTAAAAACCCATATATTAAAGAGTATTATTAATATAATGCAATATATTAAAAACCCACATTTTAAAAAACAATATTTAAAACAAGAGTGCTCTGGGACTTCCCTGGTGGTCCAATAGCTAAGAATCTGTCTTCCAATGCAGGTGACACAAGTTTGAACCCTGGTCAGGAAATTCAGAACCCGCTTGTCACGGGGCAACTAAGCCCTCTCACCCCAACAAAAGATCCTGCATAACATAACTAAGACCTAACACAGCCAAATAAATAATTTGGGGAAAAAAAAAAAAAAAAAAAGTGCTCTGAGAGCACACCAGAACATGCCTTCTTCCTCTACTCTTCCTGGTGGTCTTGTTCATGCCTACAGAATTCAGAGGTGATTCTCAGCCATTCTCCCTATGTCATCATTAACACAGGTGCCATCACCTCCAACTGGACCAACCAATCCTCTGTCCAATTTGCCCATTGCCCCGTCCCCCTTCTCCAATCTACCACCACCCAACACTCAACTCCCTCAGTGGCATTCAGAATAGCCTTCCAAACCTCCTAGCTCCGCGCCACCCAATCCTGTCCAACCTTCCTACACATACCCAATGTTCCAGAACCTTCCGGGCCCTCCGCCATTGCTCTTGACATCATGACTGCATGGGACGAGCCCAGTGCCAGCTCACACCCGCCTGTGTGTCTCAGCTTGACGCTCCTGACGTCAAGTTCACACTGAGATGTTCTGTGTCTGCCTTATCTTCCTGCGGCGGGTGGGAGAGTCACCAGCCAGGAAAATGTTTCATTTCTTTGCCACCCACGGTGCCAGCTCAATGGATCAGACATGGTGGGTATCCAGTAAATACTCATTGAGCAACTGAACAGACGTCACTATTGAATTCAACAGACCTGAAAACACAGAGGGAAAATCTTAAAAGATTTGTTTTCTGGAAGAACATTTTAGCCCTGGTTGCCGGGCCTGATGAATTTAATCATTCAAAGTGAGCAAGCGCCCTCTTGTGGCCTCAAGCTGGCAGTACATCACAGAAAAGAGTTTAGATTATGGAGTTCTGAAATCTCTTGCCTGGAGGTTTTTATTCCCTCCTGACCACAGGCAAGGGGCACAAGAAATCATTCCAGTCAGAAAGCTAAGGTCGACACACACAGGTGACTTAATAGCTCACTCAGAGGATTTAGCTTCTCCTCATGCCAACCAGGTAGCAGGAGCTGTGGATACTTCAGGGAATTTGATCCCTCCCCCTGAAAATGAAGAGACATAAAAAGCCCACGGACTAATACAACGTGCGGTCCTTGATTGGACTGTGGTTAAAACAAACCAGCAGTCATTTGTACACCAAGAAACCCTGTACACAAATGTTCGTTGCAGCTTTATTCATTAGCAATGGAAAAAAAGAAAACTGCCCACTTGTCCACCAACCAAAAACGGGATAATACGCGGCAAGGCAAAGGAGGAAGTTATTGCCACGCACACAATGTGGGTGAGTATTAAACAGTGTCCTGCGCTAGAGAAACCTCACATTCAACAGTACACATCGTATGCTTCTATTCAAATGAAGTTCCAGAAGAGGTGAAGGTAGGAAAAATTGGAACAGGGGTCGCCTGTGGCTGGGGGTTGGGCTTGCAAAAGGGGTCTGGGGCTGCTTTCTGGGCTGATGATAATGTGTAACTTGATAGGGATTTGGGTTACACAGATGTACGCAGTTGTCTTATCAAATATTACACTTAAAACAAGTGTGTCATTACACAGGTAAATTTTACCCCAACAAGAAAAACAACAACAACAAAATTACTGAACGCCAATCTGTGAGGCCCATGCTGAAGTGTTTCAGGGAAGGAGAATGCTGAGATCTGCACATTGCTTTGAAATGCGTTGAAAAACTAAGAGGGATGAATGGATGCACAGGTGGATGGGCCAATGACAAAGCAAGAAGCAAGATGTTAATTACAAAAACTAGCGGTGTTGGATATGTGTATGGATGGTCACTAAGATCTTTCCATGTTTGAAGAAAATTCATGATAAAATCTTGAGGGGATATTTGAATAGAGGCTGGGCATTAGATGACTGAATAAATTCTGCTCATCTTTTATGAATGATGGTGCTGCTGTGGTTCATAGGAAAATGTCCTTATTTTCAAAGACAAATATTCAAGTATTTACAGGTGAAGTAAACAACAACGTTAAAATGCTCTCAAAAGGGAAATGAAGGTAAAATTGCAAACTGTTAATAATTGTTACATCCATGTAATGGACGTAGAGGTGTCGATTATTCTGTTTTCCCTGTTTACATTTTTTTTAATAATTTTTTAAAATAATAAAAAGAAGACACGCTCTCTCAAGGCGCTTCAACTTCAACATCGAGTGAAAGTTCTGTCCCCTTTTCCTTGTCCAGTTGCATCCTTATGGTTTTTGTTTTAAAAATTAGTTCTATATGAGGATGGAGAAAATTTGTTGGTGATGAGCATCGCATAAGAAAAAAGGAAATATAAAGAAGATGAGTGAATGAGAAGATAAAAGACAAAATTAACCAGAAAGCACGTAATGAAAGGGGAAGGGACAGGTAAGTGGGGGAAGGAGGACATTTACCTGCTTCCATTAATTCTGGACAGAATATTTGCAAATGTGCCCCTTCCCCACACTTCTTGTCTTGGTCGCTGGCATCACCTTGTATCTACCTCCAAAGTCAAGACCAAGAGACTGCTCCTCCACATCTCATGAGCCTCCAAGCCCAGGGTCCTCTGCCTCCTACACCTCTCTCTCCAATCAGTTAGCCTTGTGCTCCTCAATGACCTCATCTGTAAAATGAATGTGATGCCCCCTGCTTCCTGAGTTGTTGCCAGAATCCAATACTATAGCACAGTGTGTCTGCAGTAGCTAGAGCATACAACTGTGTGTTTATCTCCCTTGCCCACCCCTCCCTGGAACTTAAGACCTCTCCCAAGCTCTCTAACCACATCCCTTAGACGTTTCAAGTTCCAGTAATATGGTCTTACTTACAGTTTCCCAAATGCATGTCTCACTCATGCTCCAGGTCTTCGTGTCACTCAGCAGCTCGCGAAGTGTGGTCGCCAGGGCAACAGCATCAGCACCAGCATCCCCTGGGAACTTGATAGAGACAAAAATTCTCAGGTGCCACCCTATACCCATTGGATCAGAAATTTGGCATGGGGCTTTTTGTGAGCCTCCAGGTGATTTCTGAAGCACAGTGAGTTTTAAGAACCGCTGGGGTATACCGTCTCTTCTGCTTGAAGTGTGGTTTCTCATCATCCCTGTCAAACTCCTACACATCCCTTAAAAGACTCCTGGAGGAAGTCTCTCTTGGATCTGTGGACCTGTTCATTAGATCATGAATATAGGGCTATTCATGCTCACCTCTGCACTCACACTGTGCCTTGATCAGACTTCCATGGGTATTCTATGACCCTATATTATGATGATTTGTTTGAAAGTCTTTTTAAGATTTTTTTAATGTGGACCATTTTTAAAGTCTTTATTGAATTTGTTACAATATTGCTTTTGTTTTGTTTTAGCAGAGAGGCATGTGGGAATCTTAGCTCCCCAACCAGGGATCAAACCCGTATCTCCTGCATTGGAAGGTGAAGACTTAACCACTGGACTGCCAGGAAAGTCCTCCTGGAAGCCTTTCTCTCCAACTAGGCTAAATAAATAACTTAAGAGTATGTCTGATATCATCCTCTGTATTTTCAGCCTTAGCAAGGTGCCTTTCACTCAGGGAGACACTCAAGTTCACCTACTTGAGCTGCCTCAAGCAGCAGGTTATCCAGATGAAGGAGGAAATTCCCTGATTGATAGAGCACCAGTTTGCCAAACAGGATACCTGGTGGTGGTGGGTTTTTTAAGTGTACGTTTATTTTATTTGAAAATCATATAGATCCATTCTTTGATTTCACTTATAGGAAGAGTCCAGTATTGACAGTGTCGTGACACCTTCAGATTTCTTAAATGCATTTTCTGATCATCTTTAAGCTGCAGTGATTTCCTTCCAAAGATGGTAGCACTCTGCTTTCAATGCAGCCCACAAATAACATGATGTGTGACAGGGACACCCTAACGGTGGAGAAGACTGGCTGACATGCCTTTTGCAGGAGGTGCTGCTATTTATCAGAGGAGAGTCCTTGGCCAGGTTAAACTCTAATCACAGCAATGATGGCCAGTATTTACTGTATGCTCCGTCTGCAAGGTTCTATATTCATCTCCTTTCAGGTTTACAAGAGCCACTTGCCATAGGTACAAATCTTATTCCTGTCTTACAGATGAGGAATCTGAGGCACAGAGAGGTCAAGCAACTGGCTCAAGATCACACAGCAAGAAATAGGGGACCAAAATCAAAGCCAGGAAAAGTCCTTCAAAATCTGCTTCCACTACGATTTGTTTCCTGACTCTGCATTCTAAATATTTCTCCAAAATGCCATTCCCTTTTGAGGATCTCTGTTTTCATTGTGTTGAAATGTATATATAACATTTATCACTTTAGTCTTCTTTTTCTTGCCCTCACCACACAACACATGGGATCTTAGTTCCCTGACCAGAGATCATACCTGCACCCCTTGCACTGGAAGCATCGAGTCTTAATCACTGGACAGCCAGGGATGTCCCCATTTTAGCCATTTTTAAGTATATGGTTCAGCGGCATCAGGTATATTCATATGTTATGCAACCATCCCCACCATCTGTCACCACAACTTTTTCATCTTCTCCAAAACAAATTTTGTCCCCATTAAACACTAACTCCCCATTCCTCCTCCACCAGTCCCTGGCAGCCACTCGTCTACTTTCTGTCTATAAAGCTGACCACTTAGGTACCTCATATAAGTGGAATCATACAATATTTGTATGATACTGAGCATAATGTCCTCAAACTCAATCATGTTGTATTCACAGCATGTGCAGGAATTTCCTTCCTATTTAAGGCTGAGTACCATCCCATTGTGTGGATAGACCCCATGGCGCTTATTTGTTCACCCATCAATGGACACTTGAGTTGTTTCCACCTTTTGGCAAGTATGAATCATGCTGCTTCTATGAACACAAGCAGACAATATCTCTTGGCGTCCCTGCTTTCAAATCTTTGGGGTTTGTAGCCAGAAGTGGGATTGCATGGTGATTCCAGGAGACGGTGATTCCAGGAGACCGGGTCTCTTGGTTAGCTTTGCCCCCTCAGTTTTGCAAGTCACCCACCACCCTTTCCAGTGTCCTGTGCATAACACGGAGACAGAAAATCTTTTCCCCTTTGAATGACTATAACCATGACAATGATAAGTATCTTAAGACGGAGATGTCACCTTCTATAAACTACTGCTACTGCTGCTAAGTCACTTCAGTCATGTCCAACTCTGCGACCCCATAGAAGGCAGCCCACCATAAACTACAAAGGTGGCTGTATAGGAACTTCCCTGGTGGTCCAGCGGTTAAGAATTCGCCGTCCAGTGCAAGAGACGCAGGTTTGATTCCTGGTTGGGGAACCAAGGTCCCACATGCTGTGGAGCAACTAAACCTGGTCACTGCAATGAAGACCCAATGCAGCCAAAATTAAAGTGTGTATATATATATTTTATTTATATTTATATATATACATATATATATATTTATATAATATATATTATAATAAAATACAGTAGAAGGTGGAGTTAATGATGGTCTTCCAAGTGCTAGGGGTAGCTATAAAAAAATAATAAAGGTGGTTTATAAGTTCCCCATATTGTTGCCTGGAGAGGGAGAAAAGAACGAATATCTTTTAACTGCCCATAAGTGCATAAGCTTTTCTGGTCCCTAAGCTAAAATACGCCCTACTGGGCTGCTGTGCCGTTCAGCCATCTTTTGAGCACTCATATGTTTAGCGGAACTTTCTTTAGGCAGATAGTGGTCACTGATGAGCCCCGCAGGAAGATGAAAAGGGAAGATAGTGCTAATCTTCTGACACACATGCTTGGGATATGGAGAGCCAAAAAGAACTGCTTCATCAATAGGCTTTCTTATCAGAAACACTTGGCACGCTTCACCAAGCAGTTGTTTAAGAGTCTTTTTTAAAAACATTATCATCCGTGGTATGATTTACAGGCAAGGTCTGCGCTCTTGGAAGGAAATCTGCTTTTTCAAGCCACAGCACAAGTGAAGTAATGGTTTGTAACTCAATGATTTATAAGCTAGACTCTTAATTTTCATTTTATATTATCCCAAAGACATTGCCTGATGAAATCACATCCTGCTTCTGTTTTTTACATACTGCTACCCGTGGTGGCACTAGTGGAAAAGAATCTGCCTGTCAATGCAGGAGATGTAAGAGACATGGGTTTGATCCCCAGGTCCAGAAGATCCCCTGGAAGAGGGCATGGCAACCCACTACAGTATTCTTGCCGGGAGAATCCCATGGACAGAGGAGCCTGGCGGGCTACAGTCCATGGGGTGGCAAAGAGTCGGACATGACTGAAGTGACTTGGCATGCATCTCTCACAAAACAAAACCACAAAGTCATCTTAGCATTATTAATTGTATCTTTAAATAATTTTTAAAATTTACTTTTGGCTGTGTGGGTCTTTGTTGCTGCACGAGTGTTCTCTAGTTGCAGAGAGCAGGAGCCCGTCTCTAGCTTCAAAGTAAGGGCTTCCCATTGCAGTGGCTTCTCTTGTTTCGGACACAGGCTCCAGGGTACTCGGGCTTCAGCAGACGCAGCACACAGCCTCAGAAGTTGCACCTCCTGGGTTGTGGAGAACAGGCTTAATAGCGTGGTGCACAAGCTTAGTTACTCCTCGGCATGAGGGATCTCCCAGGGATCAAACCAATGTCTCCTGCATTGGCAGGCAGATTATTTACCACTGAACCACCAGTGAAGCCCAATTAATTATATCTTTTTATCTTTTAAATGAATGATCATTGGAGGACTAGCCTAGATATAATTAATAAAACTTAGAATTAACAAAGAACTTAAACATATGAAACAAAGGGGTATGAGAGGCAACATTTAACTTAGATAAGAAAGGCATAAATTGAACAGAGAATGGTTCAAACTTGGGATTATGAAGTTTAGTAACATTCATAGTAGTTGCTTTCACAGCATTTGGGGTGGGTGGACCCAGAAAGATGCTTACAGACAACAAAAATATTCTTAAAGTAATCCAGAGAACAGGTGTAGAATGGAAGTTTTTGGGTTCCCCCTCTCCAAGAGGAAAAAAAATTGTTTAGAAAGTTGTAGGGTAGGGCGGAGAAGGCAATGGCAACCCACTCCAGTACTCTTGCCTGGCAAATCCCATGGACGGAGGAGCTTGGTAGGCTGCAGACCATGGGGTCACTAGGAGTCGGACACGACTGACCGACTTCACTTTCACTTTTCACTTTCATGCACTGGAGAAGGAAATGGCAACCCACTCCAGTGTTCTCGCCCAGAGAATCCCAGGGACAGAGGAGCCTGGTGGGCTGCCGTCTATGGGGTCAGAGTTGGACACGACTGAAGCGACTTAGCAGCAGCAGCAGGGAGGTAGGGATGGAGAAGGGCATGGTATACTTGCCTGGAGAAACCCATGGACAGAGGAGCCTGGTAGGCTACAAGTCCATAGGGTCCCAAAGAGTCATACACGATGGAAGCAACTTAGCATGCATGCGTGCAGGAAGGTAGGGAACCCAGATGGATAATAACAAAGAACCTGTGTAATAGCCCCGACCCACCCCAACTTTGACCACTAGAGGGGGCTATCCATGCATTTAAAGCCACATCACTTCATTTTTCCAAGTGAAATGATTTGATTTTTAACTTGCTTGATTCAAAATAACCAAGGACTTCATTTTTGACCTCTCTAGCCATGTGACATAAAACGGTCAAGTTCTCAATGCTCAACAGCTCTTATTTCCTTAGGTAGAACAACTTTGGCATTTGACTCTGCCATGCTAATAAAATGGATCTGGGTGGTTTTCTTTAGTTTTATTCAAAAATGTATCTACTCCAGAAATAGGTGAGGGCAATTGAGAGGTACAAACTTCTAGTTCAGTTCAGTTGCTCAGTCGTGTCCGACTCTTTGCAACCCCATGAATGCAGCACGCCAGGCCTCCCTGTCCACCACCAACTCCCGGAGTTCACTCAGACTCACCTCCATTGAGTTAGTGATGCCATCCAGCATCTCATC
>SJXQ01005298.1:608900-624077 GCA_006408695.1 Aepyceros melampus | reverse complement strand
TCCTTTGCTAAAGGCTAGTGAGAGGGGCAGTCTCCATACCCCTTCTGATGTCTATGTCAGAAGCATTCCTGTCCTTTTTCACTTTAATAGAATTCTGCTATACAAAAGCTCGTGAGTCTGAGGAGCTGTTATATGGATAAATCTCTTTGAATGGACAAAGAATGTGAAGATATATGTATCCCATCTAATTCTCATCAAAGCATGACCTCCACAGAGGATGATTTTAATAATCAAGCAGATAGAATGGCCCTTTTTGTGATTATCTCATAGAGTGTACTACCATGTCCTAAGATGGAATGTTGGCAAGGATGTGGAGAAAAGGGAATGCTCATATATTGTTGGTGGGAATATAAATTGGTACAGCCAATGTGGAAAACAGTATGGAAGTTTCTCAAAAAGCTAAGAAGAGAATTACCATATTACTCAGCAATTCCACTCCTGGGTATATATCTGAAAAAAACAAAAACACTAATTCAAAAGGACACATGTACCCCACTGTTCATAGAAACATTATTTATACTGTTCATAGCAGTATTATTTATAATAGCCAAGACATGGAAGCAACCTAAGTTTCCATCAACATATAAATGGATAAAGAAATGTGGCATACAAACACTCGTGATGGAATATTACTCAGCCATTAAAAAGAGTGAAATAATGTCTTTTGCAGCAACATGGATGGAATTGGAGGGCATTATGCTAAGTGAAATAAGTCAGAGAGAGACAAATACCATATAACATCACTTACATGTGGAATCTAAAAAATAAAATAAATTAGTGAAGATAAGATAAGATAAAAGAAGCAGACTCACAGATAAAGAGAACAAACTAATGGTTAGCAGTGGGGAGAGGGAAGGGGGACGAGCAAGATAGGGGTAAAGCATTAAGAGGTACAAAGCATAAAATAAGCTACAAGGATGTATTTTACAACATACAAAATATAGTCATATTATATAATAACTATAAATGAAGTGGGCTTCCCTGGTGGCTCAGATGGTAAAGAATCCACCTGCAAAGCAGGAACCTGGGTTCAAATGAGAAGGGAATGGCAACCCACTCCAATATTCTTGCCTAGAGACTTCCATGGACAAAGCAGCCTGGTGGACTACAGTGCATGGCGTCACAAAGAGTTGGACATAACTGAGCAACTGTCATTCACTCACTCATAAATGAAGTACAACCTTTAAAAATTGTGAATTGCTACTTTGTACACCTGTAACACACCTGTAGAGATCTCTTCAAGAAAGTTAGAGATACCAAGGGAACATTTCATGCAAAGATGGGCTCTATAAAGGACAGAAATGGTATGAACCTAACGGAAGCAGAAGATATTAAGAAGAGGTGGCAAGAATATACAGAAGAACTATACAAAAAAGATCTTCACGACACAGATAATCATGAAGGTGTGATCACTCACACTCACCTAGAGCCAGATATCCTGGAATGTGAAGTCAAGAGGGCCTTAGGAAGCATCACTACGAACAAAGCTAGTGGAGGTGATGGAATTCCAGTGGAGCTATTTCAAATCCTAAAAGATGATGCTGTGAAAGTGCTGCACTCAATATGCCAGCAAATTTGGAAAATTCGGCAGTGGCCACAGGACTGGAAAAGTCAGTTTTCATTCTAATCCCAAAGAAAGGCAATGCCAAAGAAAGCTCAAACTATTGCACAATTGCACTAATCTCACACACTAGTAAAGTAATGCTCAAAATTCTCCAAGCCAGGCTTCAGCAATATGTGAACCGTGAACTTCCAGATATTCAAGCTGGTTTTTAAAAAGGCAGAGGAACCAGAGATCAAATTGCCAACATCCACTGGATCATCAAAAAAGCAAGAGAATTTCAGAAAAAAAAACATCTATTTCTGCTTTATTGATTATGTCAAAGCCTTTGACTGTGTGGATCACAATAAACTGTGGAAAATTCTGAAGGAGATAGGAATACCAGACCACCTGACCTGCCTTTTGAGAAACTTGTATGCAAGTAAGAAAGCAACAGTTAGAACTGGACATGGAATAACAGACTGGTTCCAAATAGGAAAAGGACACATCAAGGCTGTAAATGGTCACCCTGCTTATTGAACTTATATGCAGAGTACATCATGAGAAACGCTGGGCTGAAGGAAGCACAAGCTGGAATCAAGATTGCTGGAAGAAATAACAATAACCTCAGATATGCAGATGACACCACCCTTATGGCAGAAAGTGAAGAACTAAAGAGGCTTGTGATGAAAGTGAAAGAAGAGAGTGAAAAAGTTGGCTTAAAGCTCAACATTCAGAAAACTAAGATCATGGCATCTGATCCCATCACTTCATGGCAAATAGATGGGGAAACAGTGGAAACAGGCAGACTTTATTTTGGGGGGGCTCTAAAATTACTGCAGCTGGTGATTGCAGCCATGAAATTAAAAGACACTTACTCCTTGGAAGGAAAGTTATGACCCACCTAGATAGCATATTAAAAAGCAGAGACATTACTTTGTCAACAAAGGTCCATCTAGTTAAGGCTATGGTTTTTGTAGTAGTCATGTATGGATGTGAGAGTTAGACTATAAAGAAAGCTGAGCACTGAAGAATTGATGCTTTTGAACTGTGGTGTTAGAGAAGACTCTTGAGAGTCCCTTGGACTGCAAAGAGATCCAACCAGTCCATCCTAAAGGAGATCAGTCCTGGGTGTTCAATGGAAGGAGTGATGTTGAAGCTGAAACCAATGCTTTGGCGACCTGATGTGAAGAACTGACTCATTTGAAAAGACCCTGATGCTGAGAAAGATTGAGGACAGGAGGAGAAGAGGATGACAGAGGATGAGATGGTTGGATGGCATCACCAACTCAATTGGCATGGGTTTGGGTAGACTCTGGCAGTGGGTGATGGACAGGGAGGCCTGGCATGCTGCTGTTCATGGCGTTGCAAAGAGTCTGACACAACTGGGTGACTGAACTGAACTGACGCCTTTAACACAACAAAATAATATACAGCAACTATACCAAAATTTGATAAATTTTTTTATAAATTTAAAAATTTGTCAAGAATAATGTTTATGGAAAACTACAACCACCCAATCCAGGCCAAACCTTCCATGAGTGAATGTTTGGGACACCCCTCCAGGCAAAGAATTATAATCAATAGAGGAAAAAGCAATAATGGAATAGGTAGTGGAAGAAGCTAGTTATAAATATCAGCTATGTCCATGTGACCAGTTACAGAGATGAGGACTATTATAGATAGGAGTATTTTTCCTTGATACTCTCTCAGGTTAGCTTCACTACAAGGCTTCTCATTACTGTCTCTATATGCTGCAAGAGGAGGTGCTTATGTTTTGAAAAGAGTGGTCAGAGATGTAGAACTGGGTGGCAATTTCTCTCAAATATTTCCCAAGTCCTTACTAATAGTGTTCTTGGTTGCTCTGGCAAATTTTGTAATAACTATAAGCAAGTAGTTGTTGATTTGGGTGGAGAAACCCCTATGCAAAGAGAGGTTAGATTTTTCCATAAGATCAAATATATTTTTATATGAATTGTCTTTGTTTTAACAGTCAAGATCTATGATTGTTTACTGTGAAAAGCCAGTTTTGTAATTGTCATATCTGTCCTTTGAATGTTATATAAGAGTCGCAGTTGGTATTGTAAGAGGTTAGGTTAGGGAAGAACTCACAAAGTGGTTGTAGTCTCCGATTTTTTAGATATATCCTGGTGCAGGTAACATCGTGTAATATATACTTTGCCTTTCTTGTGTATATTGGTGGCCAAGGAGGGTATATTAACCAGGTTCTCCAGAGAAATAGAACCAACAGGAGATAGAGATACAGATGAGAGAGACAGAGAGAGAGAAACTTATTTTAAGGTATTGACTCACTTAATTATTGAGACTTGGCAAGCCCAAATCTAATGGAGTAGGATAGAAAGCTGGAGACTCAGGGAAGAGTTGCAGTCCTACTGCAGATAGTCTACTGGCAGAATTCTTCCTTGCTCAGGGGAAGATGAGTCTTTGTTGTGTTAAGGCCTTGAACTGATTGGATGTGACTCACTCACATCATGAAGGGCAATCTACTTTACTTAAAGTCAACAGTTACATGTCAATGTCATCCCCAAATATACCTTCACAGAAATACCCAAAATGTTTGAGCAAATATATTGGGGCTGTGGCCCAGTCAAGTTGACATATAAAATTAACCATCACAGTGGAGGTTTATGGTAAGATGACAATTTCTTTCCACTTCAATAAGTGGGACTTGCATTGAAGGAGGAGAAAGATTATCATAATTAAAAGGAAAATAGCCCAAGAATATTTGCAAGAATATACATTGTTAGCAGAGTTTATACCTATCATTATCCTAGAGATTACTAAAAGAGATTTTATCTCTATAATCTCATAGGTTTGTTGATATTGGTTCTAGATTACAACATTTTTAATTTAATTATACAGTCATAAGCATCCTAGTTGGGTACATACTATCTCTGTGCATTCCTTAAATAAGATTTGATAGATAGTGGCCTATTGCTTTACTTATTTGATAGCATTAGTTAATAATAGTGAATTTCATTTCATTTAAGGTAAAAATTGGTCCATAGGGCTTAGAAGGCACCTGTGAGTCACCAACAATATAATAGAGTGCTTAGCAAGGAGCCATGTTGCTAACAGTACTAAAGACAGAAGGTAGAGTACTAGTCTCAGTATTGACATCTGTGGTCCTGCTATTAATAGTAAGACTGATCAATATGAATAATCAATAAAGTGATTTCCATTGTTCTCAATCTGGCCAGTGTGATATGAATGTGGCATGCTAAGGTGATCCACCAATGGGCATGTAGTCTACACTGGTGAAAGTATGAACTTTCCAAGTAAGAAAAGGACGTGGCAATAGAGTAAGGGTTAAAGTCAGAGGTCGTCTGCAACTAGCAGGAGTGGATCTGATTGTCCACTATGTACCTCCCAGAGACAATTAGTTCCACCTCTTGCTTCCCAGAATCAGATCCAGGTTTGTTCCACAGTGCCTTTAGCAGAGCAAAGTATGTGATGGCACATGAATACCTCTCTCTCCAGATAGTGGTGAATGGTTTGTTCTGTTTATAGTGGATCATGAGCAGACATAGGCTGAGGATGGTTCCAGAGCAATAGTCCACATCAGGTCCTTATAAGGATTGAGGGGGGCACAGCTAGGCACTAGATTTTCTATGAGAGGGAGAGGAAAAGTTAAAGGATCAGTTATAGTTCCTCTGCCTTGAGCAATAATGTCAAGGTTACCATGTTTGTGAAAACTGATAATTACATTTTATCCAGTGTGGGTATATATAACATCAGTGGTTGCAACATCTCTGTTGGTAGTCTCCTTATTTTCTGTGAATTTAAATATAGTATAGTTATACCATGGTGAGAGACAGTATGAATTTAATGTAAGGGGGACTATTTACAGTATCAACCACGTGGAGGGCCATTGTCTTCCAAGTTCTCTCAACAGTCCTTATTTGAAAGGCCCATTATGTCTTTTTATGGTATCTGCTGGCATAGGATGATAGGCCAGGTGAAAAACACAAGCATTGGTATTTTGTAATGCCCATTGTTGCATATGCTTTGTAGTGAAGTGGAAGCTTTGATCTAAATATGTAACTTGTAGCACTCCCAAAGGCTGTAAAAGCTGTTTTGTTAACCTCCCAATAGCATTAAGAAAGGCTGCTGCCTTACATGGGTAAGACAATAAAAGGCTTGTGTAGGTATTTACCATTGTTGTTGTTGCTGCGACCCCATGGACTGCAGCATGCCAGGCTCCTCTGTCCATGGGATTCTCCAGACAAGAATACTGGAGTGGGTTGCCATTTCCTTCTCCAGGGGATCTTCCTGGATCAGGGATTGAATCTGCAGTAGCAGGCAGATTCTTTACCACCGAGCCACCAGGGAGCCCATTTACCATTGTGAAGGCATATTAATGACTCTTGCTACTGCAGGGAGAGACCCAATGAAGCCAGTTTGCCAGTTCTGTTGTGGCCCTTGTCTTCTAAAAATTTCTTCAGTGTTTATATTTTTGGGACTTGGTACAGTTCCTAATGCCTTTGTGTAAATGTTTTTCTACTAGCTCAACTCTATTAACAATCAATTTTCATATTCCCATGACACTCAAATACCCTGACCTCTTGGGTCATACTAATTAGAAGGGTTAGGATGACTGTCCCAACTTTCTGGGGATGCTCTGTTCCTCAAGAAGCTTACCTATTTCGGTGGTCTAGTTAGTTAATTAGGTTTCCCTAGTAGCTCAGATTGTACAGATTTGGTATTGTATCACCCCTTCTCTGTGTCTTGCTTGGTATAAGCTGAGGTATGGTATACCAAGATGGGCATAGTAGAAGCCAATACGGCCATTTTTTCCCCATATCTCCTTACCTTAAATGTCTCAACCTTGTATTTTCCAGCTGTGATTTTGCCGAAGTCCTGATTAAGTTAGTTTTTAACATAGTAGCCACCAATCAGGAGTTGGTGAAAATAGAATCTTAGGAAAATGTTTGTCAAGGGTATGCTTTAGTTCTAGTGATACTGCATGCAGCTCAGGCCATTGGGCACTTTATCTATCCCTTTTATGGAAATTGGAATCTTTGAATAGAGGTGATAAGCTGTGATTGTCCATTGTCTGACTCCCTTATATACCCCATGCTCACTTCATTGATAAAGACAGACAGTTGTTTTTTTTCTCATTTTGAGAATATTGAGCATCCTCCTACCAGTCCTCACTGAGCAAGAAGTGGGGACACTTCTTGGGACTTTGGCAAGTTATCCTCAGAGGCAGAGTATATGGCTATTTCTTCATGGAGTTGTGAAACTCCAGTAAGGCTAGGGTTCTCTTGATTCTTACTTGACTGCCCCAGTAAGGCCTGAAGTTTCAGTAAGTGCCCAGTATGTTACCAAGAATTGCTTCTCTACTGGTGAATACCTTTGACCTGAGTCTGGGGGCTTCATATTACTAAAGCCTGTGCATAGCCATTTACATGGTTATTTGGTCCAGAGGCTCCAGGAAGCAAATTTTGGATTGGCCAAAACTTCTAATTGTAAGTCCTGTCCTCGAGGCACTAGTGGGACTGTCAAAGTAATAGCCTCCTTTATCAGCCTCTTTAGTGCCTTTTTTTAAATTCAGGTCTTCACTGAAAAGTGAAAGACTTATAGGTCTCTTATAAACAAAGACCAACATTGGTGGTAAAGAGTGTGTTGGTATCAAAATCCAAATATTCCTACCAAATCTTAGGCCTCCTTCACCAATGTGAGAGGTTTGGGTGCTAGGTTCTTGTCTTTTACCAAATTCAGAATCGTTCCCCAAGTTTCAAATATAGTCTCCAAATTTAGCAGAGACCAGCTTTCTGGGCAAATGAGCAATCGTCCATTCCATATCAGTGAGTTTTTTGCTCACAGCTTTGATGACCTGTGAGATAGTCTTAGTGAAGTCCAATGAGAAGGATGTCATTGATACAATGTCAAAGCTGAGTTTCTAGTGCAAGCAGGTCAGGCATTTAGGTCTTGCCTAAAAAGATGCTGCAGGACTATTTTAAATACCCCATAGACAACTAGAAAAAATTGTACTGTCAATCCTCAAAGGTGAAGGTGAGTTATGGTTGACTCTCTTGTGAAATTTTTATAGAACAGAATGTGTGAGGTAAGTCTATAAATACAAATTGTTTTACCCATATTGTTTTAAATGTCATCCATTAAGATGACAATATCTAATAGAGGTGCTTTAATAAAGGGAATATCTTTTTTAATGCTACTCATTAGTTGTGGCTTTAAGCACAGGCTATACCAGAGAATTCAAATGTAGTAGGATTAAGTACCCCTTCTTTAACTAAGTCAGCTATGAGAAGCCATAATCTTTCAGTGCCTCATCTTAGCTGGTAATGTGGCACATTTATCACCAATATCAGTAGAAGAAGGTTAACTGGTTCTTCCTAGGTGGTGCTCAACAATAGTGTAAAAGTCTTAGGCTTGTACCATGAGGTTACCTGCTGACTAAAAAGGTCCATTCCAGTAGTGGGGGAAAAAATGATGGGTGTGTGACGGGGAATAACTAAGACAGAAGCAACTTTTAGTAATAACAGAACCAATTTTAATAGTTAACCAGATAACTTTCCTTTAATTAATCCTCCTCCCAAGCTGGTTGCCTCCTGGGAAGGGGATATCCTTTTAAAACATGAGTTCTTCCTGGATTAGGGAGATTTGGGTACTGATGTCCCACAGAGCCAGACCAACTGGTATTGATTATTTTTTGAAGCAAAAACCATGGTTAATGTGGTATAGGGATAATCTTCTGCCAGAAGGGGGTACTTCCATGACCAGTAGATCCCTGTGTAGCAGGATCCTGTCATTGAAAGAGATTAGGACTGGCGATTCATTTCACTTATGATATCACACATGTTACAATGTGTAGCAAAACGAATACAGTATTGTAAAGCAAAACAAACTAAAAAAATAAAAATTAATTTAAAAAAAGAATGAAATAAATAAATAAATACACTATTAATAATGCAAAAAAAATAAATAAAACAAGTATATTAAAAAAAAAAAAAGAAAGAGATTAGGAGCAAGTATAGAAGGTAAAACTACCCCCTACAGGGGAAGCCTGTGATGGATTGTAGTCTAACTCTAGTAAATACTGTAATTGTTGTATCTATTTATCAAATATCATTCAATTTGGGACTTCCTTGTCCCTTGGGGTACAGTAGAGCCTCCCTTGTTTATCTCAAGGTTCATGCTCAAATAAAGGCCTAGCTGAAGATGATTTGTTTGGCCTTTGAGGAAGGTGACCTCACTGTTGACAGTAATTTTGATTTAGGCCCAATGGGGTATTGCTTATAGAATTAACAGGGAACATTTGATTCTGAGTTAGTCTTTCCTGAGTTTCTATTAAATCTAAGGTACCTATGCCCTCTTTAATGGTTTTGCATTAGCCATCATTGCCAGTAAAGCAGATATATATTTGTCAAGAATCTTCCTGAGAAACAATTGGGTAGATTCAGGACTCAATTCAGCCTCCTGTGGACTTGGCCACATCATGCCACACACCATGTATTACCTGATAAGCCCACACTAACATCACCTGTTGGTGGAGGAAATGATTGACCCTGGTTAACATTTTCCACTGTTAGTTGGCTCAGACCATTATAAGGCCTAATGTGGAGTGGGCAGCCTTCCAAGCCATAAAAACTCACACCAACAAAGTGTAAAATAGACGAGGGTCCAAAGCTTCCCCTGGGGCCATTATAACCTTCCACATGAATTGTGCAGAATCCTTTAGCAAAGATAGCATTTTTTCATCTCATACTACAGCAGCTAGTTGTTTAATTCCAGTTTCCATTAGGTGGAAATTCCTCCTTGCCAGGCACATCCTATATACCCAGGAAATGGCATTTTCATCTGGTTCTTGAACTAGATCATTAAAAAAAAAAGAGAGAGAGACTAAACCTCATAGTGAGAGAGATGATGTGTCTTCTCCACCAAGTGAAAAATAGTTTCTGGTTTTGGGCCCTCCTATTTTGTCTTTTTTTGTTTTTATTACTTTGTGAGTTGTCACCAGTAGAGGGAAAATTATTCCAGTCACTATTGTGGCAACATCATGCTGCCTTTTCTTTTAGAGAGCACAAGTCCTCCTCCCCAGAGTCTTCCCCTCCACTTAGTCTCTATAGGAAGTTTGGGCTTCTGCCTTCTTTACAGGTGGCATGCTGGTGAAAAGCTGTCTACAGTAAGGCTTAGCATGAACCTTGTGGTTTTGAGCACCTGTTCAGCAGGACAATGACCTTTCTCAGAGTCCTAGAAGGGGCAGAAGTATGTATACATTTCTTTGCCTTTAGTCACTTTATGAAATGTGTTAACCAGCTCAGTCCAAAGGTTGGGATCTCCATATCCCTCTGAGGAATGACTAGAATGACAACATCTACAACAACCTAATTGAGTGTCACAACAGCAGAGTCATGCTGCTGTTGCTAAGTCATTTTAGTCATATCTGACTGTGCGACCCCATAGAAGGCAGCCCACCAGATTCCCCTGTCCCTGGGATCTTCCAGGCAAGAACACTGGAGTGAGTTGCCATTTCCTTCTCCAATGCATGAAAGTGGAAAGTGAAAATGAAGTCACTCAGTCATGCCTGACTCTTAGTGACCCCATGGACTGCAGCCTACCAGGCTCCTCCATCCATGGGATTTTCCAGGCAAGAGTATTGGAGTGGGGTGCCATTGCCTTCTCCGAGAGTCATCTAGCACTTGCAAAAGCTCTCCTCTAACTGTTCTTAAGAGAAGAACTTTGACCCTAATGTCTACCTTAACAGCTTCTTTGCTTGCCATGACAGCTTCCATGACAAGGACATCCTCTCAACTCATAGTACTCCAAATCACCAGCCTAGCTAAGAAGAGCTCTTCCTATGATAGTCTGTTATGGGCACACAGGCAGCTCACCTGTAGTCCAGAAGCATGAACTCCTCCTCTTTTCCTATTCAGGCCCACAGGTCTTACAACTTCCAGCATCTGCCTGGTGAGGGAATCAAATTGATAACTGTCCTACTGATAATGTAGGCCCAATGCCAATTCCTTAATTACCATAGGAATCCTATCCTTATCATCACTTACAGTGAGCTCAAGGACTTTGAGATATGACTGTGAGGCGACAGTAGTACTTAATGAGCTTAATTTGGGTGGCAATTGAATAGGTTACATGAGAGGGGAAGCCTTTCATAGCAGGTGACTTCCTGAGAGAATCACACTAGGCCACCACCCAGAAAGGTAACAGGGCAAGGGAACTCTCAGGGGAGAGCAAGATCAAAGAAGGGATTATGTAGCTAGGCAAAGTCACTCAGCAATAAGTTGGGGAGTCTCTGGGTCAGAAGGCCTCATTAGGCAGCATCAGCTTGAGTTCTTTTATAGCTGCAAAATTAGTTTTTTCTATATCTAACAGACGCTGGATGTAGTGTTGTGAGGTATATGAAGTAAGCAGTCGCCTAATGAGTGAAAACCCACTTAGTTGCTCTATATTTTTAAAAATTGGAGAATGTCGTGGAAGTGGTAGAAACAAGATAGTGGACTAGAAGGATTTGAGCTCACCTCATTATGAAAACACCAAAATTACAACTAACTACTGAACAACCGTCAACAAAAATGACTGGAGCCTACCAAAAAAGATGTTGTACATCCAAAGAAACAATGAGCCACACCATGTAGAGCCACCCAAGTTGGACGGGTGGTAGAGAATTCTGATAAAACGTGGTCCACTAGAGAAGGGAATGCAAATGACTTCAGTATACTTGCCTTCAGAACCCCATGAACAGTATGAAACTGTGATGGACAGGGAAGCCTGGCTTGCTACAGTCCATGGGGTCACAAAGAGTCAGACACAACTGAGCAACTGAACTGAAAGACAAAAGAGAAGTCATAATGAGACAGGAGGAGGGGAGTGTGTGTGATATGATCAAATCTCATATCTGCCAGGTGGCCAACCCACAAACTGGAAAATAATTATATCACAAGGGTTTTCCCACAAGAGTGAGAGTTCTGAGGCCCAGTTAAGTCTCCCCAACCTGGGAGTCTGACATATGGATAAGTCCCTAGAACATTTGACTTGAAGGCCAGTGGGGCTTCAGTGCAGGAACTCCATAATAATAGGGGAAACAGAGATGCCACTCTTGGAGGATACATGCACTGGGACTTGGGGCAAAGCAGTGACTCCACAGGAGTTTGGGCCAGATGAACCTGCAAGTCTTGGATCTTCTCCTGGAGAGGTAGAGGTTGGCTGTGGAATACTGTGGAAACAAGGACAGCAGTGGCAGAGGCCACAGGGAATATTCACTGGTGTGAGCTATACTGGAGGTTGTCACTTTGGCACAGAGACCTGCCCTACCCAACAGCCTGCAGGCTCCAGTGCTGGGATGCCTCAGACCAAACAATCAACAGAGTGGTAGCACAGTCATATCCATTAGCAAACAGGTTGCCTAAAGTCATTTTGAGCCCACAGCCACCTCTAAACATACTGCTTGACACAGCCTTGCCCACCAGAGGCACAAGACCCTGCTTCATCCACCAATGGGCAGGTACTTGTCCTTCCTACCATGAAGGTGCACAAGCCCCAACCTCACTGAACACAAAAAACAAGACAAACTACAGTTTTGAAGCCTGTGGAATGGAGACCACAAACACATAAAGTCAGACAAAATGAGATGGCAGAGAAATATGTTCCAGAATAAGGAACAAGATAAACTGCAGAAGAACTAAATGAAGTATAGATATGCAATCTACCAGAAAAAAAAATTCGAGTAATGATAGTAAACATGATCCAAGATCTCAGAAAAAGAATAGACTGAGAAGATAAAAGAAATTTTTAGCAAAGACCCAGAAAAACTAAGGAACAAATGGAGATGAACAATGCAATAACTGAAATGAAACAACACTAGAAGAAAACAATAGCAAAATAACTGAGGCATAAGTGATTGGAAGATAGATTGGTGGAAATCATTGATGTGAAACAAAATAAAGGAAAAAATAATGAAGTGAGGGCAGTCTCAGAGACCTCTGAGAAAACATTAAATACACCAACATTTACATTTTAGGGGTTGTAGAAGGAGAAGAGAGAGAAAGGGGCCTGGAAAAATATTTAAAGAGACAATAGCCAAAAAATTCCCTAAAATAAGAAAGTAAACACACAAGCCCAAGAAGCACAGAGAATACCAGGCAGGATAAACTTAAGGAGGAACACACAAAGACACATATTAATAACTTGCCAAAAATTAAAGACAGAGAGAAAATATTAAAAGCAACAAAGGGGAATTTCTTGGCAGTCCAGTGGATAGGACTTGATGCTATCAAGGTCAGGGTTGGGGTTCAATCCCTAGTCAGGCAACTAAGATCCCAAAGTCACATGGTGTGCCCAATAAACAAGTAAAATAATAAAAGCAACAAGAGAAAAACAAAAATAACATACAATGAAATCCCCATAAGGTTATCAACTGATGTTTAAGCAGAAATTCTGCAAGAAAGAAGGGAGTGGCACTATATATTTAAAGGGACAAAACAGGAAAACTTACAACCTAGAATATTCTACCCAGCAAGATTCTCATTCAGATTCCATGAAATAATCAAAAGCTTTACAGACAAGGAAAAGCTAAGAGAATTCAGCACCATCAAACCAGCTTTACAACAAATGCTAAAGGAACTCTAAGCATAAAGAAAAGGCCACAACTTTTAGAAACAAGAAAATTACAAATGTGAAAGCACATCAGTAAATGCAAATGTACAGTAAAGGTAAGAAATCATCCACACACTGGTATGATGTCAAACAAGCAATTGCGAGAAAAGGAGAGTACAAATGCAAGATACTGGAAATGCATTTGAATTTAAGAGATGAACAACTTAAAAAAATCTTGTATCTGTATATATAGACTGCTATATCAATAGCTCATGGAAATCACAAACCAAAAATCTACAATAGATATAAACACCAAGAAGGAAAAGTAATGAAAACACAATACAAACAGTAGTCATCAAATCACAAGAGAAGAGAACAAAAGAGGACGGGAAGAAAAAAGATATATAGAAACAAATACAAAACAATTAACAAAAAGGCAAGGCGAACATGCATAGCAATAATTACCTTAAATGTAAATAGATTAAATGCTTAACCACAATACATAGACTGGCTGAATGGATACAAAAAACAAGGCCTATTTATATGCTATCTACAAGAGATGTGCATCAGATCTAGAGACACATATTGACTGAAAGTGAGAGGGTGGGAAAAGGCATTCCATGCAACAGGAAGTGAAAACAAAACAGAATAGCAGCACTCATATCAGACAAAATAGACTTTAAAATAAAGGCTGTTACAGGAGACAGGGAAGGACACTACATAATGATCAAAGGATGAAGCCAAGAAGAAGATATAACAAGTGTAAATACATACGCATCCAACATAGGATCACCTCAATATTTATGGCAAATGCTAACAGCCATAAGGGCAAACCATTCAGTATCACAGTAATCCAAGTCTATGCCCCAACCAGTAATGCTGAAGAAGCTGAAGTTGAACGGTTCTATGAAGACCTATAAAACCTTCTAGAATTAGACTTTAAAATAAAGGCTGTTACAGGAGACAGGGAAGGACACTACATAATGATCAAAGGATGAAGCCAAGAAGAAGATATAACAAGTGTAAATACATACGCATCCAACATAGGATCACCTCAATATTTATGGCAAATGCTAACAGCCATAAGGGCAAACCATTCAGTATCACAGTAATCCAAGTCTATGCCCCAACCAGTAATGCTGAAGAAGCTGAAGTTGAACGGTTCTATGAAGACCTATAAAACCTTCTAGAATTAACACTCAAAAAATATTTCCTTTTCATTATAGGGGACTGGAATGTAAAAATATGAAGTCAAGAGACACCTGGAGTAACAGGCAAATTTGGCCTTGGAGTAGAGAATAGAACAGGGGAAAGGCTAATAGAGTTTTGCCAAGAGAACTCACTGGCCATAACAAACACCCTCTTCCAGCAACACAAGAGAAGACTCTACACATAGACATCACCAGAGAGTCAGTACTGAAATCAGATTGATTATATTTTTTTTATCCAAAGGTAGAGAAGCTCTACATAGTCAGCAAAAACAAGACCAGGAGCTGACTGTGGCTCAGATCATCAACTCCTTATTGCCAAATTCAGACTGAAATTGAAGAAAGTAGGGAAAAGCACTAGACCATTCAGGCATGACCTAAATCAAATCACTTACAATTATACAGTGGAAGTGAGAAATAGATTCAAGGGATTAGATCTGATAGACAGAGTGCCTGAAGAACTATGGATGGAGGTTCATGACATTGTACAGGAAGCAGGGATCAAGACCATCTCCATGGAAAAGAAATGCAAAAAAGCAAAATGGCTGTCTGAGGAGGCCTCACAAATAGCTGTGAAAAGAAGAGAAGTGAAAAGCAAAGGAGAAAAGGAAAGATATACCCATTTGAATGCAGATTTCCAAATAGCAAGGAGAGATAAGAAAGCCTTCTTCAATGATCAGTGCAAACAAATAGAGGAAAACAACAGAATGGGAAAGACTAGAGATCTCTTCAAGAAAATTAGAGATATCAAGAGAACATTTCATGCAAGGATGGGCACAATAAAGGACAGAAATGGCATGGACCTAACAGAAGCAGAAGATATTAAGAAGAGGT
>SJXQ01005298.1:510090-607359 GCA_006408695.1 Aepyceros melampus | reverse complement strand
CCGAAGAATTGATGCTTTTGAACTGTGGTGTTGGAGAAGACTCTTGAGAGTCCCTTGGACTGCAAGGAAGTCCAACCAGTTCATCCTAAAGGAGAGCGGTCCTAGGTGTTCATTGGAAGGACTGATGCTGAGGCTGAAACTCCAACACTTTGGCCACCTCATGCGAAGAGTTGACTCATTGGAAAAGACTCTGATGCTGGGAGGGACTGGGGTCAGGAGGAGAAGGGGACGACAGAGGATGAGATGGCTGGATGGCATCAGCGACTTGATGGATGTGAGTGAGTGAACTCCAGGAGTTGGTGATGGACAGGGAGGCCTGGTGTGGTGTGATTCATGGGGTCGTGGAGAGTTGGACACGACTGAGAGAGTGAACTGAATTGCAGCCCACACACAGCAGCTGGTGAAGCCTGCACATCCTGAAGTCCATGCTCTGCAACAAGAGAAGCCACTGCAATGAGCAGCCTGTGCCCTGCATTTACAGAGTTCTCCCACTCACTGGAACTAGAGAAAAGCCCATGCAACAGTGAAGATGCAGCAGAGCCAAAAAAAAAAAAGTCCACCCTGCCAAACCTCGGATGATGCGAAAGCAGTCCTACGAGGGAAGCGCAGTCTCCCTAAAATACACGTCTTCCTAAAATAAAATAAACACAAGTCTTCCTGAAAAATGAGAAAAATCTCAAATACATGACCTAAGCTACTACCTAAGAAAATTAGGGGAAAAAAAAAACAAACAAACAGGGAAAGGTAATGAAAGAAACAATAAAGATCAGAGAGAAAATAAAACAAGATGAAGCAACAATTAAAGATTTCGAAACAACCAAGAGCTGTTTTTCTCAAGGAGTAATAAACAAAATCAACCAACCTCTGGGCAGGACACTAAAGAACAAACAGGAGACCTAAATTAAAAAATTAAAATATGAAAGAGGAGATATAACAACTGATATTGGAAAAATACCAAAAAAACCCCCACAATCCTGTGAACTGCATATATCGCAAATCTTCCAGCACTACCTAGAAGAAATGAGAAAGTTTGTAGAAAAGAACATTCCACTGTAATTCAATCAGAAAGAAATATAATTAAAACAGACTGATCATAAGTGACAAACAAATGATAATTTAAAAATATATATATACCACAAACAAAAAACCAATGTAAGATGGCTTGACTGGGAAATTACAAGAAACATACAAAGAACTTACATGGATCCTTCTGAAACTCTTAAAAAACTAAGAGGATGAACACAGAGAAGTCATTTGGTGAAGGGAAAATTACCCCAATATAAAAAACAGACAAAAACACTAGCCAAAAGAAATTAAAGGCAAATATCCATGTGGAATATCCCTGTGGAATATTTCTCAACAGAATATTAGCAAAAAAAAACCAACAGCACACAAGAAAGCGAAATACGAAGTTAAAGTTGGATTCACCCCAGGCTTTTAAGGATGGCTGAACAACAACAAATCAACAACCCAGAACAGCAACATAGGAAAGGAAGAAAAACAACACATGAATCCCTTCATAGATGCAGAAAAGCATTCAATAAAATTCAACATGCATTCACCATAAAAACTCTGCCCAAGGCAGGTATGGAGGGAACATAACTCAACATAACATAAGCCACTTATAACCAACATACAGCCAGCATAATTCTCAATCGTGACAAACTGATAGTGCTCCCACTAAAATCTGAAACAAGTCAAGGATGCCCACTCACATCCCTTCTATTCAACATGGGATTAGAAGTTCTACCAGTAGCCTCCAATTAAAATAAATTTAAATTAAAAAAAAAAGAAGTCTTACCAAAAACAATCAGAGAAGAAACAGAAATAAAAGGTCTCCAGATGGAAGCAAAGATGTATGATTTTCATGGTATGGAGAGGACATGATACTATACATAGGATACCTAAGGATCCATCAGCTATGAGCACTGATACACAAGTTCAGCAAGGCAGCAGGACACAAGACTGACATACAGAAATCTGTTGCATTTTTTTCACATTAACAATATATTAAAAAAAAAGTAAAGCAAACACAAAATTCCATTTAAAATAATATCAAAATATAATATGCATAAAAATAAATCTGACCAAGGAGGTGAGAGAATTCCATGTAGAAAACAATAAAATGGTGATAAAAGCAAATGAAGATGACTCAAAGAAGTGGACAGCCACCACTGCTCCTGATCTTGGAATGAAGTATTAGGGTTATTTAAAGGGCTCTACTACCCAAAGCAAACTACAGATTTCCAGCATCCCCATCAGAGTATCCGTGACATTTTTCAACAGAACTAGAACAAAGAATCCTAATACATATATGGAAACATAAAAGATCCAGAACTACCAAAGCAATCCTATGCAAAATAGAACAAAGCTGCCCAGACTTCAAACAACACTACCAAGTTAAAATAGCATGGAACTGGCACTAAGAACAAAGCCATATGGATCAAGGGACCAGTACAGAGACACCAGAGATAAACTCAGACACATGCGGTCAATTAATCTTCAACACAGAAGGCAAGAATATACAAAAGAGAAAAGACAGTCCCTTCAGCAAGTGGTATTGGGGAAGCTGGACATCCACATGTTGGAACACTCATTCATACAACACACAAAAAGAAACTCAAGGTTGCGTAATGACTTAAATACAAGGGATGCCACCAAAAGACAGCTAGAAGAGACATTAGGCAAAACATTCTCTGACATAAATCCTAGTAAGTTTTTCTTATGTCAATCTTCCAAGTCAATAGAAACAAAATCAAAACTAAACAAAGAGGACCTCATTAAACTTATCATCTTTTACATGGCACAGGGCACCCATAACAAGATCAAAACACAATCTATAGATTGGGAAAAATTATATATACAAACAGGGTGACCAACAAGGTCTTCATTTCCAAACTATAACAACAGCTCAAACAATATCAAAAGTACAAACAATGCAACTTTAAAATTGGGCGTGGAATCGCCTGGTGGTCCAGTGGTGGGAGTTTGCCTTCCAATGCAGTGGACGCAGGTTCGACCCTTGTCCAAGAAGAGCCTCATGCCACAGAGCAATTAAGCCAGCGCACCAGTTCTGCAGCCCACACGTGTTCTATAGAGTCCAATGTGCAGGAAATACTGAGCCCGTATGCTACAACAACTGAAGTCTGCACACCTAGAGCCTGTGCAAACAGGAACAAGAGCCGTGCAAACAGCCTGTGGCAAGAGAAACAACTTCAATGAGAAGTCTCAACACCACAGTGAAGAGCAGCCCTCTTCACTGCAGCTAGTGAAGCCCATGCCGAGCAATGAAGGCCTGGTGCAGCCACATTAAAAAGCGAATCAATGAATGGATGAATGAAGAAATACAGAAAATAAAACTGGGCAGAAAACTTCCTCAAGGAAGATACACCCGAGGGTAATAGACACCCTTAATTATTAGAAATGGTCAAGTCCAAATTCAAATGAGTTGTCACATCACACTGCACAGAAAGCCATCGTCAAAAGGGCTACAATAATAAATGCGAGAAGAGGATGTGGAGAAAAAGGAACACCCCTGCTCTCTGGTGGCCATGAATATTGGTGTAGTCACTCTGGAGAGCAGTATGGAGGTTCCTTAAAAAAAAACTAAAAACAGAGGTACCACAAGAGCAGCAGTCACACTCCTGGGCTTATCCCAGGAGAAAACTAATTCCAGAAGACACATTCACCCCAAGGGTCACAGCAGCACTCTACAATAGCCAAGACACAGAAGCCACCTAAATGTCCATCAACAAATGAATACATAAGCAAGATGTATTCTATACAGATATACGGATATCTCTGCATAGAAACACTGAACTACTACTCAGCCATCAAAAAAGGATGACGTAATGGCATTTGTATCAACATGGAGGGACCGAGAGATGATACAATGAAAGGAAGTCAAAGACAAATATATGGTATCACTTATATGAGGAATCTGAAATAAAATGCCAATGAATGAGAAACAGACTCACACACACAGCAACCAAACTCATGAATACCATGGCTGAAAGGCGGCAGAGGGATAAATTAGGAGTTTGGAATAAGCATATTCAGACTACTATACATTTCCCTGGGAGTCAGCCTTCCAATGCAGGGGATGTGAGTGTGATCTCTGGTTGGGGAAGTACCATCCCACATGCTGCAGGGCAACTAAGCCCACGTGCTCTAGAGCACACACACAACTAGGGAAAGCCTCAACAAAGATCCTGCGGGCCACAACAAACAGGCAATCCAGCTAAAAAAACAAATATTTTTAAAAATATGTTAACACAGAGAGACAAAGTCCTCTCTTCATATAGCAGAGGGGACTCTATTCAACTTCTTATAGGAACCATAATCTTAAACAATACGACAAAAAACAGGTATTGTCACTGTTCAGTCACTCAGGTCTGTCTGACTCTTTGTGACCCCATGGACTGCAGCACACCAGCCCTCCCTGTCCTTCACTATTTCCCGGGGCTTGCTCAAACTCATGTCCATTGAGTCAGTGATGCCATCCCATCATCTCATCCTCTGTTGATCCCTGCTCCTCCTGCCCTCATTCTTTCCCAGCATCAGGGTCCTTTCCAATGAGTCAGCTTTTCACATCAGGTGGCCATAGTATTGGCGCTTCAGCGTCAGTCCTTTCAATAAATATTCAGAGTTGATTTCCCTTAGGATTGACTGGCTTGATCTCCTTGCTGTCCAAGGGACTCTCAAGAGTCTTCTCCAGCACCATAGTGCAAAACCATCAATTTTTCAGTGCTCAGTCTTGTTTATGGTACAACTCTCACATCCATACGTGACTACAGGAAAAACCATAGCTCTGACTATACGGATCTTTGTTGGCAACATGATGTCTCTGCTTTTTAATAAGCTGTCTAGGTCTGTCATAACTTTTCTTCCAAGGGGCAAATGTCTTTTAATTTCATGGCTGCAATCACCATCTGCAGTGATTTTGGAGCCCAAGAAATAAAGTCTGTCACTGTTTCCATTTTTCCCCCTATCTATTTGCCATGAAGTGATGGGACCAGATGCCATGATCTTCGTTTTTTGAAGGTTGAGTTTTAAGCCAGATTTTTCACTCTCTCTTTTCACTTTCATCAAGAGGCTTTTTAGTTCCTCTTCACTTTCTGCCATTAGAGTGGTGTCATCTGCATATCTGAGGTAATTGATATTTCTCTTGACAATCTTGATTCCAGCTTGTGCTTCTTCCTTGAGCTCCATTCAGCCTGGCATATTGCATGATGTACTCTGCGTAAAGTTAAATAAGCAGGGTGACAATATACAGCCTTGACGTACTCCTTTCCCAATTTGGAACCAGTCCATTCATGTCCCTTTTCTGGTTCTAACTGTTGCTTCTTGACCTGTGTACAAGTTTCTCAAGAAACAGGTAAGGTGGTCACGTATTCCCATCTCTTTAAGAATTTTCCACAGTTTGTTGTGATCCACACAGTCAAAGAGTTTAGTGTAGTCAATGAAGCAGAAGTAAATGTTTTTCTGGAATTCTTTTGATTTTTCTATGATCCATCGAATGTTGGAAATTTGATTGCTGGTTCCTCTGCCTTTTCTAAATCCAGCTTATACATCTGGAAGTTTTCAGTTCATGTGCTTGTTGAAACCTCTCCTGTGCTCAGTCACTTCAGTCATGTCCGACTCTGCAACCCTGTGAACCACCAGGCTCCTCTGTCCATGGGATTCTCCAGGCAAGAACACTGGAGTGGGTTGACATTTCCTTCTCCAGAGGATCTTCCCAACCCTGGGATTGAACTCATGTCTCTTATGTCCCCTCACTGACAGATGAGTTCTTTACCACTGGTGCCACATGGGAAGCCCCCACTGTCGAAGCCTAGCTTGAAGGACTTTGAGGATAACCTTACTAGCATGTGACATGAGTGCAGCTGTGTGGTAGTCTGACCATTCTTTGGCACTGGAATCAAAGCTTACCTTTTTCAGTTCTGTGGCCACTGCTGAGTTTTCCAAATTTGCTGGCATACTGAGTATAGCACTTTAATAGCATCATCTTTTAGGATTTGAAATAGCTCATCTGGAATTCCATCCCCTCCACTAGCTTTATTCATAGTAATGCTTCCTAATGCCCACTTGCCTTCACACTCCATGATGTCTGGCTCTAGGTGAGTGATCACACTATCGTGGTTATCCAGGTCATTAAAATCTTTTTTTGTACAGTTCCTCTGTGTATTCTTGCCACCTCTTCTTAATATATATATATATGTTTACTGAGTCCCTTGTCTAAAAACCTGGAACTATCAAAACACTATAAATTAATGATACTAAAATAAAAAAATAAGGGGGATCATACCATGGTCAAGCTGGATTCATCTCAAGTTCACAGGATGCTTCAACAAATGAAAACTGATGAACGTGACCCAGCACATCAACAAAGGGAAAGACAAAAAAAAAACCACAAAAAAACAAAAAAACCCACATGATCATCTCCATAGACACAGGGAAAGTATTTCATACAATTCAACATCCATTCATCATAAACATTCTTCCCAAAATGGGTATGGAGGGAACATATCTCAACATAATAAAAGCTACACAGGAAACCTACAGCAAACATGTCAATAGTGACATGCTGATCGCCTTCCTACTAAAATGTGGAAGAAAAAAGGGAGTCCACTTGCACCTCTTCTATTCAACATGGGACTGGAAGTCCTACCTACAACAGTCAGACAAGAAACAGAAATGAAAGGCATCCAGATTGGAAGCAATAGGTACGGCTGTCATGATGTGCAGATAACATGATACTATACTGGCAACCCCCTAAAGATGCCACACATCAACTACAGGTGCTGGTAAACACATTTAGGAAGGGAGCTGGATACAAGATTGCCATTGAGAAATCAGTTGCATTTCTTCACTTAACAACAGAATATCAGAAAGGGAAAATAATGCAAAAAAACCCCAAAGCAAACCCATTTAAAATCATATTGAAAAACAAAATATGTAAAATAAACCTGACCTGGGAGGTGAGAGTTGTATGACAACTAAAACACACTGACAAAGGCAACTGAAGATGATTCAGAGAAGTGGGCAGCTATCCCATTCTCTTGGAATGGAAATATCAGTATTATTTAAACGCCCTCCTAACCAAATCAAACGGCAGATTTTATGCCATCCCTATCAAAGTATCCATGGCATTTTCCACACATCTAGAACAAATAATCCTAACACCTATATGGGATCACAAAAGACAAAAGACCTAGAATTACCAAAGCAATCTTGTGCAAAAAAACAAAGGTGCCCAGACTTCAGACAGTTCTGCCAAGCTACAGTAAACAAACAGCATGGACTGGCACAAAAGCAGACAGACTGATCAAGGCAACAGGACAGAGACACCAGAAGGATATCCACGCCTAAGGTCAATTAATCGTTGACACAGGAGGCAAGACTATAGTAGAAAGAGAAGACAGTCCCTTCAGCGAGTGGCATTGGGAAAGCCGGACATCCATATGTCAATCAATGAAGTTAGAACACTCCCTCATACCACACAAAAACAAACTCAAGTTTGCTTAATGAGTTAAATACCAGGCATGATACCAAAAGACTGCGAGAAGACAATATTAGGCAAAACATTCTCTGACATAACTCCTAGTGGTTTTCTTAGGTCAGTCTTCCAAGGCAATAGAAACAAAATCAAAACTAATCAAACTTATCATCAAACTCAAACTTATCCTCTTTTACATGGCACAGGGCACCGTAAACGAGATCCACAAACACCCTACAGACTGGGAAAAATAGATACGCAAACAGGGTAACCAACAAGGTCTTCATTTCCAGACTATACCAACAGCTCAGACAATTCAATACCAAAAGTACAAACAATCCAACTTTAAAACTGGGCATGGAACTGCCTGGTAGTCCAGTGACTGGAGTTCGCCTTCCAATGCAATGAACACAGGTTTGACCCTTGTCCCAGAAGATCCCTCATGCCACAGAGCAGCTAAGCAGGCCCCCACAACTACTTCAGTCCACTCACACTCTATAGAGCTACGTGCTGCAAATACGGAGGCTGTATGCCACGACAACTGAAGCTCGCGCACCTCGAGCCTGTGCTCTGCAATGTGAGAAACCACCACAATGAGAAGCTGGAACACTGCAACGAAGAGTAGCCTCTGCTCGCCACAACGGGAGAAAGCCCATGCACAGCAATGAAGACGGGGCAGCCCAAAATAAAAAATGATCAATGAATGCATGAATAGTAAGTAAAAATGAATTTAAATAAATTTTAAAAATTACACAGCCAACCTCAACAGACAGTTGTCCAAGGAAGATATACTTTGTCGGTAATAAGACACGTGAAAAGATGCAACATCCCTAATTATTAGAGAAGTTCAATTTAAAACTCCAATGAGTTGTCACCTTGCACTGGCAGAAGATCATCATCAAAAGGGCTACATATTATGAATGCAAGAGAGGGTGTAGAGAAAAAGGAACCCGCTTACCATTTGGTGGCTGTGAAGAGGCCCAGTCACCCTGGAGAAGAGTATGGAGGTTCCTTCAAAAACTAAACATAGAGCTACCATATGACCAACAGTCACACTGTGGGCTTATTTCTGGAGAAATTTCTAATTCCAAAAGATAGAAGCAGCCCAAAGGTCATAGGGACACTGTTTAAAATAGCCAAGACGTGGAAGCCACCTAAATGTCCATTAACAGAAGAATGAATAAACAAGATGTCCTCTATACAGATATATGGATATCTCCATATAAACACACTGAAATGTTACTCAGCCATCAAAAAAGAATGGCATAGTGGCATTTGCAGCAATGTGGAGGGATGGAGAGATGACCTTATGAAGTGAAGTCAGAGAAAGACAAATATTCTATGGTATCACTTATATGAAGAATCTGAAATATGATACCAATGAATTTATTTGCAAACGAGAAACAGACTCACACACATAGAAACCAAACTCATGGATACCACAGAGGAAAGGGCTGGGGAGAGATAAATTGGGAGTTTGGAATTAGCAGATTCGTACTACTATACATAATACAGAGGGGACTTTCCTGATGGTTCAGTGATCGGGAGTCCACCTTCCAACACAGGGGACATGGGTTCGATCCTTGGCTGGAGAACTAACATCCCCATGCTGCACGACAACTAAGCTCACAAGCTCTAGAGCCCACAGGCTACAGCTAGAGAAAGCCTCAACAAAAGATTCCACAGGCCACAACTAAGGCTCGATCCAGCTAAATAAATTTTAAAAATTCTTATATATAAAACAGATGGGGAATTCCCTGTTGGTCCAGTATATAAAACTCTTTGATCCCAATTCAGAGAAGGCTGGGGTTTGATTTCTGTTCAGGGAACTAGACCCCACAGGACACAACTAAGAGTTTGCATGCCCCCACCCCCAAAAGAGTCCACATGCTGCAACTCAGACCTGCCAGCCAAATAAGAAACACTTAAATATATATACAAACCAGAGAGACAGGGCCCTCCTACATAGCACTGAGGACTCTGTTCAGTACCTTCTAGGAATTATAATTGTAAACAACATGACAAAAAATAGTTGTGTGTGTGTATACATAAATATATATGTACAAATATATATATGTGTGTGTGTGTGTGTGTGTGTGTATATCAGTTCAGTTGCTCAGTCATGTCTGACTCTCTGTGACCCCATGAACTGCAGCACGCCAGGCCTCCCTGTCCATCACCAACTCCCGGAGTCCACCCAAACCCATGTCCATGGAGTCGGTGATGCCATCCAGCCATCTCATCCTTTGTCGTCCCCTCCTCCTCCTGCCCTCAATCTTTCCCAGCATCAGGGTCTTTTCAAATAAGTCAGCTCTTCGCATCAGGTGGCCAAAGTATTAGAGTTTCAGCTTCAACATCAGTCCTTCCAATGAATAGCCAGGACTGATCTCCTTCAGAATGGACTAGTTGGATCTCCTTGTGGTCCAAGGGACTCTCAAGAGTCTTCTCCAGCATAACAGTTCAAAAGCATCATTCTTCGGTGCTCAGCCTTCTTCACAGTCCAACTCTCACATCCATACATGACCACAGGAAAAGCCATAGCCTTGACTAGACGGACCTTTGTTGACAAACTAATGTGTATATACACACACACACGTTTATACATATATGTACACACACATGTATATACATATGCATATGTTTGTGTGTGTGTGTGTGTGTGTGTGTGTGTGTTCAGGGCTTCTCAGGTGATGCTAGTGGTAAAGAATCCACCTGCCAAGGCAGGAGACATAAGAGACGTGGGTTCGATCTCTGACTCAGAGAGATCCAATGGAGGAGGGCATGGCAACCCACTCCAGTATTCTTGCATGGAGAATCCCATGGACAGAGGAGCCTGGTAAGCCACAGCCCATATGGTCGCCAGGAGTCAGACATGACTGAAGCAACTTAGCACAACACACACATTATATATTTAACTGGGTCCCTTGTCATATACTGGGAACTATCACAACACTGTAAATTACTGATACCTCAATCAAAAATTCTCTGATAGCTCAGTTGATAAAGAATCCGCCTGCAATGCAGGAGATCCTGGTTCGATTCCTGGGTTGGGAAGATCCTCTGGAGAGGGAATAGGCTACCCACTCCAGCATTCTTGAGCTTCCCTGGTGGCTCAGCTGGTAAAGAATCTTCCCGCAATGTGGGAGACCCAGATTCGATCCCTGGGTTGAGAAGATTCCCTGGAGAAGAGAAAGGCTACCCACTCCAGTATTATTGCCTGGAGAATTTCATGGACTTTATAGTCCATGGGGTCACAAAGAATCAGACATGACTGAGCGACTTTCACACTTAAAAAACCAAGAGGGAATCATACACCCCACCACTGGCTTCCCAGGTGGCACTAGTGGTAAAGAACTCAGCTGCCAATGGAAAAGACGTCAGAGAAGCAGGTTCGATCACTGGGTCAAGAAAAATCCTTGGAGTAGGGCACGGCAACTCGTTGCAGTACACTTGCCTGGAGAATCCCACTGACAGAGGAGCACAGCGGGCTCCAGTCTGCGGAGTCATGAAGAGCTGGATACGACTGACGTGACTTAGCACACGTGCATACAGCATGATCAAGCTGGATGCATCTCAGATTCACAAGGATGCTTCAAACAAATGCGAATTAGTGAACACGACTCAGCACATCCACAAAGGAAAAGACAAAAACCACGTGATCATCCCCACAGACAAAGGAAAAGCACTTCATACAATTCAACATCCATTCATCATAGACACTCTTCCCCAAGCAGGGATGGAGGGAACATATCTCAACATAATAAAAGCTACACAGGACCAACCCACAGTAAACATAATAATCAACAGTGACGAGCTGATAGCTTTCCAGCTAAAATCCAGAAGAAAGGGAGCCCTCTTGCACCCCTTTTATTCAACATGGGACTGGAAGTCCTACTTACAATAGTCAGACAAGAAACAGAAATGAAAGGCATCCAGACTGGAAGCAAAGAGTACAACTGTCACGGCACCCAGGTAACCTGATACTATACAGACAACACCCTAAAGATGACACCCATCAACTACAGGCACCAGTAAACAAATTCATTAAGGCAACAGGATATAAGACTGACATACAGAAATCGGCTGCATTTCTTCACAGTAACAACCAAATATCAGAAAGGGAAAGTAAAGCAAGCAAACAAACAATCCATTTAAAATCATACCGAAAAACAAAATAGGTGAGACTAAACCTGATCTAGGAGTGAGAGATTTATATGCTTACAACTGGTGGCTCAGATGGCAAAGCATCTGTCTGCAATGCGGAGACCCGAGCTCGATTCCCGGCTTGGGAAGATCCCCTAGAGAAGGAAATGGCAGTCCACTCTAGCACTATTGCCTGGAAAATCCCATGGACAGAGGAGCCTGACACGCTACAGTCCATGGGGTCGCAGAGAGTCAGACACGACCGAGGAACGAGGAACTGGTAGAGTCAAAGGAAAAAAAAAAAAGAATGGATGGATGAATAAAATAAATAAGTAAATAAAATAAAGTTGGGCAGAAGACCTCAACAGACAATTCTCCCAAGAAGATATACCTGTGGGCAATAGGCACATGAAAAGATGGACAATATCCCTAATTATTAGAGAAGCTCAAGTCAAAACTCAGATGAGTTGTCACCTCATGCTGCTCCGAAGGCCATTATCAAAAGGGCTACAAATAATAAATGCAGGAGAGGATGTGAAGAGAAAGGAATGACCCTATCCTTTGGTGGCCACTTAAAACTGGTGCAGCTGTTATGGGAGGAGAACAGAGGTTCCTTCAAACACTAAAAATAGAGCTACCATGTGAGGAGCAGTCATACAGGCTTGTATACAGAGAAAACGCTTAATTCCAAAAGATACATGAACCCCAAGAGTCACAGTAGTGTTGCTTATAATAGCCAAGACAAAAGCCACTTACATGTCCATCAACAGATGAATGCATAAACAAGATGTACTCTATATAGATACATATATGCTCAGTCACTTTAGTCCGTCCAACTCTTTGCAAATTATGGACTGAAGCCTGCTAGGCTTCTCTGTCCATGGGATTCTCCAGGCAAGAATACTGGCCTGGGTTGCCATGACCTCCTCCAAGGGGGTCTTCCTGACCCAGGGATCTAACCTGTGTCTCCTGCATTTCAGGCAGATTCTTTACCACTGAGCCACTGGGGAAGCCCCCATATAGGCATACGGATCTCTCTATATACACATACTGAAATACTACTCGGGCATCAAAAAGAATGACCTCATGGCATCTGCAGCAACGTGGAGGGTCCAAGAGATAATCACGTGAAGTGAAGTCAGAGAAAAAGACAAACATCGTAGGTATCACTTATACGAGGGATCTGAAATATGATACCAATGAACTTGCTTGCAAACCAGAAGCAGACTCACAGAGAAAAACTCATGACCACCACAGGGGAAAGGGGAGGGGAGGGATCAATTGAGAATCAGGGATTAGCAGATCCAGACTACTATACATAAGACAGAGGGGACCTCCCTGGAAGTCCAGAGGTAGGGGGGTCCACCTTCCAATGAAGGGGAAGTGGGTTTGATCCCTGGGTGGGGAGCTAACATCTCATATGCTGCACGGCAACTAAGCCCACATGCTCTAGAACTCACAGGGCACAAGTAGGGAAAGTCTCAACAAAAGATCCCACGTGGCGCAGCTAAGACCTGACAGCTAAATAAATATTTATAATATACATAGAACAGAGAAACAAGGACCTCCTGTACAGCACAGGGAACTCCACAAACTGTCTTACAGAAATTATCATCCTAAGCAATATGTCAAAGGAAAGTTATACATATATATTTAACTGAGTCCCTTGTCAATACACAGGAACTATCACAACACGGTAAATTAATGGTACTTCAGTCAAAAAAAACAAAAGAGGACTCATACACCATAGTCAAGTTGGATTCATCTCAGGTTTACAAGGATGCTTCAACAAATGCAAGTTAATGAACGTCAACAAAGGAAAAGACAAAAACCACAGGATAATCTCCACAGACCAGGAAAAGCATTTCATACGATTCAACATCCATTCATCATAAACACTCTTCCCAAAGTGGGGATGGAGGGAACCTATCTCAACATAATATAAGCTAGGTAGGACCAACTCACAGCAGACATAATATTCAACCGTAACAAGCTGATAGTTTTCCAACTAAAATCTAGAAGAAGAAAGGGAGCCCACTTCACACCTTCTCTTCAGCATGGGACTGGACGTCCTACCCACAACAATCAGCCAAGAATCAGAAATGAAAGGTATCCAGGTTGGAAGCAAAGAGATATGACTGTCATGGTATGCAAGTGACATGATACTGTAGCGACGACATCCTAAAGATGCCAAGCATCAACCACAATTAACAGCACTGGTAAACACATTTAGCAAGATAGTGGGATGCAAGATTGATGCAAAGAAGTCAGCTGCATTTCTTCACACTAACAGCAGAATATCAGAAAGGCAAAGTAAAGCAAAGCAAATTATCCTATTTAAAATCATATCAAAAAAACATATGTAAAACTAAACCTGATGAAGGAGGTGAGAGATATATATGCTGACAATTATAATATGCTGATAAAGGTTACTGAAGATGATGCAAAGAAGTGGGTAGCTACCCCATGCTCTTGGAATGGAAGTATTAGGGTTATTTAAATGCCCTACTACCAAAAGCAAAATCCAGATTTCATGCCATCCCCATCAAAGTATCCAGGACATTTTTCACAGAACTAGAATAATACAAATAAGTACACAGAACCATAAGAGACCCAGATTTACCAACCAATCCTGTGCAAAAACAATAAAGCTGCCTAGACTCTAGAGAATGCTGCCAAGCTACGGTAACCAAAACAGCACGGAACTGGCACTAAAACAGACAGACCAAAGCAACAGGACAGAGACCCCAGAGGTAAACTCACACATCTACACTCAGTCTTCAACACAGGAGGCAAGACACGAGAGAAAAGACAGTCATGTCACCAAGTGGTATTAGGGAAGCTGGGCATTCACATTTCAATCAGTGATGTTAGACACTCCCTTATACCACACACAAAAATAAACTCAAGGTGGCTAGTGACTTATAGAGAGAACATAACACCAAAAGGCTACTGGAAGAGAACATCAGGCAAAACATTCTCTGACATAAATCCTAGTTATGTTTTTCTTAGGTCAGTCTTCCAAGGCAATAGAAACAAAATCGAAACTAAACAAATAGGTCCTCATCAAACTTATCATTTTTTACACAGCAAAGGGAACCATAAACAACATCAAAACACAACCAACGCCTGGGACAAAATAATCTGCAAATTATGTGACCAACTACAGATTCATTTCTAAAATATACCAACAGTTCATAAATTCAGTATCAAAACCATAAACAATCTAACTTTAATACTGGGCATGGAATTCCCTGCTGGTCCAGTGGTTAGGGACCTGCCTTCCAAAGCAGGGAATGTAGGTGTGAGCCCTGGTCCAAGAAGACCCTGCATGTTGCAGAGCAACTAAGCTGGTGACTGCAATTACTGCAGCCCACTCACGCTCTACAGAGCTGCACGCTGCAAACACTGAGCCAGTTTTCATAGCCACTGAGGGTAGGGAGGTTCCTTTTTCTCCAAGTCCTCCCCAGTATTTATTATTTGTAGCCCTATGGATGACAGCCTTCTAACCAGTGTGAGGTGTGTGCCACAACAACTGAAGCTTGCATACCTAGATCATGTTCCCTGAGATAAGAGAAGCCACTGTAAAGAGAAGCCTGGATGCTGCACCAGAGGGGCCCCTCCTAGCCGGAACTAGAGGAAACCCATGCATAGCAATGAAGACACGAGGCAGCCAAAAAAAAAAAAAAAAAAGGATGGATGAATAACTGAACAAAAAAATAAAATGGGGCAGAAGACTTCAAAAGACAGTTCTCCAAAGAAGATATACCTGTGAGCAATAAGCACGTGAAAAGATGGCTGACATCCCTGATTATTAGAGAGGGTGTTCAGTCACTCAAGTGTGTATGACTCTTTGTGACCCTCTGGACTATAGCCCGCCAGACTCAGTCTACGGGTTACTCAGGTAAGAATACTGGAGTGGGTTCCCATTTCCTCCTTCAAAGGATCTCCCAACCTAGGGAGTGAATCTGAGTCTTCTGCATTGTAGGTGGATTTTTTTTATTGATGAGCCATTTGGGGAAGCCCAATTATTAGAGAAGCACAAGTCAAAACTCAAATGAGTTGCCACCTTACACTGGTCAGAAGGCCATCATCAAAAGAGCTACAAATATTTAGATGCTGGACAGGATGTGGAGAAAAAAGAACTCCCTACCCTCTGGTGGCCATGAAAACTGGCCCTTCTATTCTGGAGAAAAGTATGGAAATTCTTCAAAAACTACAAAGGGAGCTACCATATGAGCAGCAGTCACACTCCTGGGCTTATATTCGGAGAAAACTCTAATTCCAAAAATACATGCACCTCAATGGTCATAGCAACACTGCTTTCAACAGCCAAAACATGGAAGCCATTTAAATGTCCATCAACGGATACATAAACAAGATGTACGCTATGCAGATATATGGTGATGGTGATGGTGGTGAAGTCGCTCAGTCGTGTCTGACTCTTTGCAACCCCATGGACTGTAACCTACTAGGCTTCTCCATCCATGGGATTCTCCAGGCAAGAATACTGGAGTGGATTGCCATTTCCTTCTCCAGGGGATCTTCCTGACCCAGGGATCGAACCCGGGTCTCCTGCATTGGAGGCAGACGCTTTAACCTCTGAGCCACCAGGGAAGCATGCAGATATATGGATATCTCTATAAATGCATACTGAAATACTGCTCACACATCAAAAAAAGAAAGACATAATGGCATTTGCAGCAACATGAAGGGACCAAGAGACGATCATAAGAAGTGAAGTCAGACAGAGAAAGACAAATAATATGGTATCCCTTAAATGAGGAATCAGAACTGTGATTCCAATGAACTTGTTTGCAACCCAGAAACAGACTCAAACACACAGAGAACTCATGGATACCACAGAGAAAGCATGGGGGAGGGAAAAGTGGGAGTTTGGAATCAGCAGGTTCAGACTCTATACATAAAACAGAGGGGACTTACCTGGAGGCCCAGTGGTTGGAAGTGCAACTTGCAATGCTGGGGAACATGGGTTCCATCTCCAGTTGGGAAACTAACACCCCACAAGCTGCAGGCATCTAAGCCCACACCGCCTAGAGTCCAGAGGCCGCAATTAGAGAAAGTCTCAACAAAAGATCCCGCAGGCCTCAGGACCTGTGTTAGGACCCGGTACAGCTAAACAAACAGACATTAAAAATATATATAAAGCATAGAAACAAGGTCCTTCTGCATACCACAGGGGACTAGATTCAACATCTTATAAGACCTATAACCATGAACGATGTGACAAAAGTAGACATACATATATGCATAACCGAGTCACTTGTCTATACAGCAGGCGCTATCACGACACCGCAACTCAGTGACACTTCAACCAAAAAGTGAGTGGGGATCATGTGCCGCCGCGTGCCCTTCTCGGGCGGCACTAGTAGCGAAGAGCCCGCCTGCCAACTCAGGAGACGAAAGAGATGGGTTCAGTGCCTGGGTCGGGAAGACCCCCTGGAGGCAGGCATGGCAATCCACTCCAGTATTCTTGCCTAGAGAATCCCATGAAGAGAGGAGCCTGGCAGGTCACAGTTCATGGGGTCACAAAGAGCAGGACTCCACGGAAGGGGCTGAGCGTGCCCACACACTCTGCAATCAAGCAGGGTTCATCAGGTTCCCAAGGATGCTTCAACGAATGCAGATTAATGAAGGTGATCCAGCACATCATCAAAGGAAAAGGCAGAAACCATGACAGAATCATCTCCACAGACCCAGGAAAAGCATTTCATACAACTCAACATCCATTCATCATCAGCACGCTTCCTAAAGTGGAGATGGAGGGAACACATCTCAACATAAAACAAGCTACACAGGACCAACTCACAGCAAACATAATACTCAATGGTGACAAGCTGACAGCCTTCCAACTAAAATCTGGAAGAACAAAGGGAGCCCACTGGCATCCCTTCTTTCCAACATGGAACTGGAAGTCCTCCCACAACAATCAGACAAGAAACAATAACAAAAGGTATCCAGATTGGGAGGAAAGAGGAAGGACACTCATGGTATTCAGGTGATGTGATACTACACAGACGACACCCTCAGGATGCCACACATCAACTACCAGCGCTGGTGAACAAATCATCATGGCAGCAGGATACAACACTGACACAAGGAAAGTATTTCCACTTCCTCATGCTAACAATGAAATTTCAGAAAGAAAAGTTAACAAAACAATCCCATTTAAGCAAACAAAGCAATCCCATTTAAAACTGTTTCAAAAAACACAATACGTATGATTAAAGATGACCAAGGAGGTGAGAGACTTATTTGCTGACAACTTAAAAGGACTGATAAATGCAACTTCAAATGCAACTTTGAAGATGACTCAAAGAAGTAGACACTCATCCCACGCTCTTGGAGTAGAAAAAATTATGGCTTTTAATTGGCCCTAATACTCAAGGTAAACTGAAGATTTCATGTGATACCTATCAAACTAACCATGATATTTTTCACAAAACTAGAATAAATAATCCTAAAATGTATATGGAACTATAAAAGACCTAGAATAACCAAATCAATCCTGTGCAAAAAGAAAAAAGCTGCCCAGAATTCAGACACTACCACCAAAATGCAGTAATCAAAACTTCATGGAACTAGCACACAACAGTCACATGGATGGAAGGCACAGGTCAGTTGTTGCTGTTCAGCGGGATGTCATGTCTGACTCTTTGTGACCCCGTGGATGGCAGCATGCCAGGCTTCCCGGTCCTTCACGATCTCCCCAGAGTTTATTCAAACTCATGTCCACTGAGTTAGTGATGCATCCAACCATCTCATCTTCTGTCGCTCCCTTCTCTTCCTGCTCTCAATCTTCCCAGCACAGGTCAGAGAGCCCAGTAATAAACCCACACACCTACAGTCCATCAGTCTTTGAGACAGGAAGTAGGACCATACATTAAAGAAAAGACAGTCTTTCCAATAGCGGTGCTTGAAGACCTGAACAGCCACATGTCATGAGCTGAGAGACTCTCACGCCACACACAAAAATAAACTCAAAATGGCTTAAATACAACACAATACACCACAAGCTCCTTGAAAAGAACAATATATTTTCTGACATAAATTGTAGTAATGTTTTTCTGTCATCATTCTTCCAAGGCAACTGAAACAAAAGCAAAACTAAACAAATAGGACCTCAGCAAACTTACCATATTTTACACAGCAATGGGAACCATAAACAAGAGCAAAACACACCAACAGACTGGAAGAAAATATCTAGAGTGACTGACAAGGGCTTCATTTCCAAAATATAGCAACAGCTCATGCAACTCCATACCAAAACCACAAACAACCCAGCTTTAAAACTGGGCAGAAGATCTCAGTTCACCAAGAAGACTACCCCTAGGCAAAGGCACATGAAAAGACGGTCAACATCCATAATTATTAAAGTGCAGGTCAGAACTCCAAAGAGTTGTCACTCACGCTGTTCAGATGGCCATCATTAAAAGGGCTACAAATAATTAATGCTAGAGAGGATGTGAAGAAAAGGAAACCATGTTACTCTTTGAAAGTTGGCGCAGCTACTATGAAGACGTGTACAGAGGTTCCTTAAAAACTAAAAACAGTAACCGCATGATCCAGGAATCCCTTTCCTGGCTTATATTTGCAGAAAACTCTAATTCAAAAAGGTATATGCACTCCAAGGGTCATAGCAGCACTGTCCACAACAGCCAAGACATGGAAGGCACCTAAACGTTCACCAACAGATGAATGCATAAAAGAAGCTGTGCTCTACAGAGATCCACGGATATGCCTATATATACACATGGATAGACTACTCAGCCGCCAACCGAAAAATGACATAATGCAATGTGCAGCAACATGGACAGACCAAAGTGGCTCAAGGGTGAAGAAGCTGCCTGCAGTGGGGGAGATGCAGGAGACATGAGTCCATCCCTGGGTGAGGAAGATGCCCTGGGGGAGGAAATGGCAAACCCGTTCCAGCATTCTTGCCAGGAAAATCTTATGGACAGAGAGCCCCTGGGGTCACAAAGAGTTGGACACGACTGGGCAACTGAACACATACTACTCAGCCATCATGAAAGAATGACATAATGCCATTTGCAGTAACATGGACAGTTGGAGAGCTGATCATATAAAGTGAAGTCAGACGGAAAAAGACAATTATCCTGTGAGATCACTTATATGTGGAATCTGAAATATGATATAAATAAGCTTATTTGAAAACCTAAAACAGACTCAAACACAGAAAAAAAAACTCATGGTCACTACAGGGGAAAGGGTGGGGAAGGGATAAATTAGGAGTTTGGGATTAGCAGATGCAGACTAATATATATAAAACAGACAAACAAGGTCCTACGGTATAGCACAGGGGACTCCATTCAATGTCTAACAAGGAACTAAAAAAGAAACATTATAACAAGGAATCGATAGATATACATATGTTTAACTGAGCTGCTTTTCTATACACAAACTATTACAACATGCTTCCCTGTAGCTCAGCTGGTAAAGAATCCACCTGCAATGCAGGAGACCCCCATTCGATTCCCAGGTCGGGAAGTTCCCCTGAAGAAGGGATAGGCTACCCACTCCAGATTCTTGGGGTTCTCTGATGGCTCAGACCCTAAAGAATTCACCTGCAATGCAGGAGACCTGGGTTCGATCCCTGAATTGAGCAGATCCCCTGGAGGAGGGCATGACAACCCACTCCAATATTCCTGCCTGGAGAATCCCCATGGACAGAGGAGCCTGGCAGGCTATAGTCCATGGGGTTGCAGAGAATTGGACACAACTGAGTGACTAAACACACTTAAAGATCACACACCACACTCAAGTTGGATTCATTTCAGGCTCAGAAGGATGGGTCAACATAACACAAATAAGTCAACGTGAGCCCACACATCAACAAAGGAAAAGACAAAACCACATTATCATCTCCACAGATGCAGGAAAAGCATTTCATACAGCTCAACACCCATTCATCATAAACACTCCTCCCAAAACAGCTAAGGAGGGAACATATCTCAATATAATAGTATGCAGGACCAACCCACAGTAAACAGTACTCAACCATGACAAGCTGATAGCCTTCCAACTAAAACCTAGAAGAAAAGGGAGCCCGCTTGCACGCCTTCTCTTCAACATGGGACTGGAAGTCCTACCTACAACAGTCAGCTAAGAAACAGAAATGAAAGGCATCCAGACTGGAATCAAAGAGGTACGACTGTCACAGTGTGCAGGTAATGTGATACTATATAGATAACCTCCTAAAAATGCCACACATCAGTTACAGGCACCGGTAAACAAGTCCAGCAAGATAGCAGAATACAAGATTGATGTGCAGAGATCAAATGCATTTCTTCACACCAACAACAGAACATCAGAATGGAACAGTGAAGCTAAGACAACAAACAATCCTGTTCAAAATCATTGGAAAACAAAGTAAGACACCTAAAACTAAACCTGATCAAGGAGGTGAGAGACTTATATGCTGACAACTATGATACACTGATAAAGGCAGCTGAAGATGATTCCAAGAAGTGGAAAGCCACCCTATGCTCTTGGAATGAAGTAGCAGTATTATTTCAAGAGTCTTACCATCCAAAGCAAACTACAGATTTCATGCCATACCTATCAAAGTACCCATGACAATTTTCACAGAACTAGAATAATCCAAGGAAACATAAAAAACCCAGAATTACCCAACCAATCCTGTGCAAAAAGAACAGAGTGCCCAGACTTCAGACAATACTTCCAAGCTACAGTAACAAAACAGCATGGAACTTGCACAAAAGCAGATAGACTGACCAAGGGAAAGGAACAGAGACACCAGAAATAAACTCACACGCCTATGGTCAATTAATCTTCAGTACAGGAGGCAAGAATATACAAGAGAGAAAAGACAGTCCCTTCAGCAAGTGGGATTGAAGAAGCTGGGCATACACATATCAGTGAAGTTGGAACAGTCCCTCATATAACAGACACAAACTCAAAAAGGCTTAATGACTTAGAGAACATGACATCAAAAGACTACTAGAAGAGAACATCAGGCAAAACATCTCTGACATAAATCCTAGTTATGTTTTTCTTAGGTCAGTCTTCCAAGGCAACAGAAACAAAATCATAATTAAACAAAGAGGACCTCATCAGACTTATCACCTTTTACACCTCAGAGGGAACCATAAACATCAAAATGCAACCAACAGACTGGAAGAAAACATCTACAAACAGGGTGACCAACTAGGGCTTCTTTTCCAAAATATACCACCAGCTCAAAAAGCAATATTAAAACTGCAAACAATCCAACTTTAAAACTGGGCATGGAATTCTCTAGTGGTCCAGTGGCTGGGAGTCTGCCATCCAATGTGGGGAATGTGGGTGCAATCTCTGGTCACTGCAACTATAGAAAGTCCGTGCACAGCAGTGAAGACATGGGGCAGTCATAAATAAAAAAAATTAATGAATGAATGAATAGCTAAGTAAGTACATAAATAAATAAAATAAAATTAGACAGAAGGCCTCAACAGACAGTTCTCCAAAGAAGATATACGTGCGGGCAACATGCAGAGGAAAAGATGCTCAGCATCCCTAAATATCTGAGAGTGTGCTCAGTCACCCAGTCATGTCTGACTCTCTGGACTGTAGCACGCCAGGCTCCTCTGTCCATGGGACTTTTAAGGGAAGACTACTGGAGTGGCTTGCCATTTCCTCCTCCACAGGATCTTCCTGACCCAGGGATGGAACCCAGGTCTCCTGCATTGCAGGTGGATTCTTGGCTGCTGAGTCATTGGGGAAGCTCAATTATTAGAGAAATGCAAGTCAAAACTCCAATGAGTTGTCACCTCACACTGGTCAGAAGGCCATCCTCTAAAGGGGTACAAATAATACATAAATGTGGAGAGGATGTGGAGGAATACGAACCCCCTTGCCCTTTGGTGGTCATGAAAACTGGCACATCCACTCTGGAGAAGAGTATGGAGGTTCTTCAAAAAACTAAAAATAGAGCTACCACATGAGCAGCAGTCACACTCCTGGGCTTAAACCAGGAGAAAACTTTAAATCCCAAAGATACATGCATCCCAGGGGTCACAGCAGCAGTGTCTACAACAGCTAAGACATGGAAGCCACCTAAATGTCCATCAACAATGAAAGTATAAACAAGAGGTCTTCTATACAGATATCTTTGTATATGCCACTGAGACACTACTCAGACATCAAAGATAAGGACATAATGGCATTTGCAGTAACATAAAGGAATCGAGAAATGATCGGACGAAGTGAAGTCAGACAGAAAAAGACAAATATGACAGCATCACCTATTTGAGGAATCTGAAATATGATACCAAGGAACTTAACCTATAGATCAGAACCAGACTCACACACACAGTAAACAAACTCACGGATACCACAGGGGAAAGCGTGGGGGGAGGGATAAATAGGGAGTTTGGAATTAGCAGGTTCAGACTGCTGTACTTAAACAGACAGGACTTCCCTGGGGGTCCAGTGGTTGGGATCCACCTTCCAATGCTGGGGACGTGGGTTCGGTCCCCGGCTAGGGAACCAACTTCTCCCATGCTGCAGGGCAACTAAGCCCACATGCTCTGGAGCCCACACACCACAACTAGAGAAAGTCTCAACAAAAGATCCCATAGGCCGCAAATAAGACCCGACAGAAGTAAATAAACACAGAGTGAAGTAAGCCAGAAAGAAAAACACCAATACAGTATACTAACACACATACATGGAATTTAGAAAGATGGTAACGATAACCCTGTATGTGAGACAGCAAAAGAGACACAGATGTATAGAACAGTCTTTTGGACTCTGTGGGAGAGGGAAAGGGTGGGATGATTTGGGAGAATTGCATTGAAACATGTATAATATCATATAAGAAATGAATCGCCAGTCCAGGTTTGATGGAGGATACAGGATGCTAGGGGCTGGTGCACTGGGATGACCCAGAGGGATGGTATGGGGAGGGAGGGGGGAGGGGGGTTCAGGATTGGGAACACGTGTACACCCATGGCGGGTTCATGTTGAAGCATGGCAAAACCAATACAATATTGTAAAGTAAAGAAAAAAAAAATATATATATATATAAAAAACAGAGAAACAGGGTTCTCCTGTATAGCCAGAAAATTATATCCAGTGTCTTTAGGAACTATAATCATAAGCAATATGACAAAAAATAGGTATACATGTATATTTACCTGAGTCACTATACACCAGGAACTAAAGTAAATTAATGCTTTAATCAAAAAAATAAGGGGGAATCATACATCACACCAGGCACTTCCAAGGTGCTGCAAATGGTATAAGAACCTGCCTGCCAATTCAGGATACATAAGAAATGCATGTATGATCCCTGGGTTGGAAAGATCCCCTGAAGAGGGCGTGGCAAGACACTCCAGTATTCTTGCCTGGAGATTCCCACGAAGAGAGGAGGCTGGAAATCTACAGTCCACAGGGTTGCAAAGAGTTGGACTTGAATGAAGTGATGTAATACACACGCATACACCACAATCAAGTTGGATTCATCTTAAGTTCACAAGGATGCTTCAACAAATGCAGATTAATGAATGTGAACCAGAACATCATCAAAGGAAAAGACAAAAACCACGTGGTCATCTCCACAGGCGCAGGAAAAGCATTTCATATAATTCAACATCCATTCATCATAAACAGTCTTCCCAAAGCAGGTATGGGGGCAACATGTTTGTGCATTAGTTGCTGAATCATGTCCAACTCTTTATGGCTCCATGGACTGTAGCCCGCCAGCTCCTTTGTCCATTTGCCTTTCATTTGTGGAAAGAATGCTGGACAAGAATTCTGGAGTGGGCTGCCATTCCATTCTCCATGGGGGCACCTATCTCAACATAATAAAAGCTATGAAGGACCAACTCACAGCAAACATAATGCTCAACAGTGACAAGCTGATAGTCTCCCAACTAAAATCTGGAAGAAGAAAGGGAGCCCAAATGCATTCCTTCTATCCAATATGGGGCTGGATATCCTACCTACAACAATCAGATAAGACACAGAAATGAAAGGCCTTGAGACTAGAAGCAAAGAGGCATGACTGTCATGGTATGCAAGTAACATGATACTAAACAGGCAGCACCCTAAAGATGCCACACATCAACTAGCACTGGCAGACAAATCTGGCAAGGTAACAGGATATAAGGTTGACATACAGAGACTGGCTGCATTTCTTCATGCTAACGACAGAAAATCAGGAAGCAAAAGTAAAGCAGTGAAAACAAAGCAATCCCATTTAAAATCATACTGAAAAAATACAGTATGCAATGCTAACCCTGACCAAGGAGGTGAGAGACTGATATGCTGACAACTATAATACAGTAATAAAGGTAAATGACAATGATTCAAACAAGTGGAGAACTACCTCATGCTCTTGGAATGGATGTATTAATATCATCTAAAACATTGTACTACTCAAAGCAAACTACAAATTTCATTCTATCCCTATCAAAGTATCCATGACATTTTCCATAGAACTAGAACAAATAACCCTAGTGTGCACATGGGAACCAGAGAAGACCCGCAATTACCAAAGCAATCCTGTGCACAAAGAACACAGCTTCTCAGACTTCAGACAACAATACCAAGTGACAGTAACCAAAACAGCATGGAAGGGACACAAAGAAGATTAACCAAGGGAACAGGACAGAGGCACTAGAGACAGACACACCTACAGTCAATCTCTGACACAGGAGGCAAGAGTGTACAAGAGAGAAGACAGTCCCTTCCACAAGTGGTATTAGGGAAGCTGGACAGCCACCTGTCAATCAGTGAAGTTGGAACACTCCCTCATACCACACACAAAAATAAACTCAAAAAGGATAATGATTTAAGTAGAAAACTTGACCCAAAACTCGACAGAAGAGAACATCAGGCAAAACATTCTCTGACACAAATCCTAGTAATGTTTTCCCTAAGTCATTCTTCCAAGGCAATAGAAACCAAACTAAACAAATAGGACTTCATCAAGCATATTATCTTTTTACACAGCAAAAGGAACCATATACAAGATTAAAGTACAACATATGGACTAGTAGAAAGCATGTGCAAATGAGGTGACTGACAAAGGCTTCACTTACAAAATATACTAACAGCTCAAGCAACTCCATACCAAAACTACAAACAACCCAATTGTAAAAGTGGGCAGAAGACCTTCTACAGTCAGTCTCCAAAGATAACATCCACATGTGCAGCAGGCACATGAAAAGATGGCCAACACTGGTAATTGTTAGAGATGTGCAAGTCAAAATTCCAATGAGTTGTCATCACCTCACACTGGTCAGAAAGCCATCATCAAAAAGGTTATAAATATTAAATGTTGGAAAGGATGTGGAGAAAAAGGAATCCCCACCTCCCCGCCAACCCCCACCATGTCGGTGGCTGTGTTCTTTTGTTCAGCCATTATGGGAGGTTCTTAAAAAAAACTAAAAAGAGAGCTACCATAATATCCAGCAATCTCACTCCTGGGAGTGTATCTGGGGAAAACTAATTAGAAACATACATGCACCCCCAGTGGTCACAGCAGCACTGTTTAGAACACTCATATCTTACATGGAAACCACCTAAACGTTCCATCCACAGATGAAAGCACAAAGACGATGTACTCTATTTAGATACACGTGAATCTCTACACGTACACATGAAATGCTACTCAGTCGTCAAAAAAGAAACAACGTAATGCCATCTGCAGCAATGTGGATGGACCAAGAGATGGTCCTTTGAAGTCAGACACAGAAAGATAAATATTCTATGGTATCATTTAATGTGAATCTATAATTTGATATCAGTTCAGTTCAGTCACTCAGTCGTATCTGACTCTTTGCAACCCATGGACTGCAGCACGCCAGGCCTCCCTGTCCATCAACAACTCCCGGAGTTTACTGTCCATTGAGTCAGTGATGCCATCCAGCCATCTCATCCTCTGTTGTCCCCTTCTTCTCCCGCCTTCCGTCTTTCCCAGCATCAGGGTCTTTTCAAATGAGTCAGCTCTAAATATTCTATGGTATCATTTAATGTGAATCTATAATTTGATATCAGTTCAGTTCAGTCACTCAGTCGTATCTGACTCTTTGCAACCCATGGACTGCAGCACGCCAGGCCTCCCTGTCCATCAACAACTCCCGGAGTTTACTGTCCATTGAGTCAGTGATGCCATCCAGCCATCTCATCCTCTGTTGTCCCCTTCTTCTCCCGCCTTCAGTCTTTCCCAGCATCAGGGTCTTTTCAAATGAGTCAGCTCTTCGCATCAGGTGGCCCAAGTATTGGAGCTTCAGCTTCAACATTAGTCTTTCCAATGAATATTCAGGACTGATTTCCTTTAGGATGGACTGGTTGGATCTACCTGAACATATTTTCAAGCCAGAAACAGACTCATACACATTAAAAAAAAAGAGAGAAAAACTCACAGTTACCATAGCATAAAGGGTACGGGAGGGACGAATTAGGAGTTTGCGCTTAAGAGATACGAGCTACTATATATAAACCCGATAAAAACAAAGCCCATCTGTACAGCATAGAGAATTCTATTCACTGTCTTAGGAACTATAATTTAACAATATGACAATGAACAGAATATCTTTAACTGAACCTTTCATCTGGATACCAGAAACTATCACAACATTGAAAATTAATGGCAATTCAATTTTTTAAAAAGTGGGGACTTCTCTGGTGGTCCAGTGGTTAAGAATCAACCTCCCAACGGAGAGGACACAAGTTCAATCCCTAGTCTGGGAAGATTCCACATGCAGCAGGGCATCTAATCGCACACACTGGAACTACTGAACCCCCATGCCCTAGAGTCTGTTCTCGGCAACAAGAGTGTCCCCACAATAAAAAGCCTGCCCACTGCAACTACAGAAAACTTGCACTTGGCACCAAAGACCCAGGGAAGTAAAAAATGAATGAATAAAATTGTTTTTAAAAAGGGCATACACCATGATCAAGTTGGATTCATCCCAGTCTCACAAAAATGATTCAACATACACAAATCAATCAATGTGTCCAAGCACACCAACAATGGAAAAGACAAAAACCAAATGATCATCTCCAGAGACACAGGAAAAGCATTTAATAAAATTCAGCATCCAATCATCATGAAAACTCTTCCCAAACTGGGTATGGGGGAAACACATCTCAACATAATAAAAGCTACTTAGAACCAGCCCAGGAGAAGTCAATGGCAACCCACTCTTGCCTGGAAAAATCCATGGATGGAGAAGCCTGGTAGGCTGCAGTCCATGGGGTTGCACAGAGTTAGACATGACTGAGCGACTTCACTTTCACTTTTCACTTTCATGCACTGGAGAAGGAAATGGGAACCCACTCCAGTGTTCTGCCTGGAGAATCCCAGGGATGGGGGAGCCTGGTGGGCTGCCATCTATGGGGTCGCAGAGAGTCGGAAACGACTGAAGCGACTCAGCAGCAGCAGCAGCCTGGCCCTATAGTATATAGGGTCACAAAGAGTTGAACACAACTGAAGCAAATTAGCATGCATGCGTGCACTACCCAAAGCAAATGACAGATTTCATATGATTGAAGTCAAACTATCTATGACGTTGTTCACAGGACTAAAATACATAGTCCTAAAATGTATATGGAATCAGAAAACCCCAGAATGCCCAAAGCAATCCTGTATACAAAATGAAAGCTCTCAGACTTTGGACCATATTACCAAGCTACAGGTAAGCAAAGCAGCATGGTACTGGCACAAAAACAGCCATATGGGTCGAGGGAACTTGACCAAGAGCCTAGAAATAAACTCACACACCTATGGTTAAGTAATCTTTGACAAAGGAGGCAAGAAAATATACCATGGAGAAAAGACAGTCCCTTCAGCAACTGGTATTGTGGAAGCTGGACAGTTACGTGTGAATCAATGAAGCTGGAATACTCCCTCATACAACACACAAAATAAGCTCAAAACGCCTTACTGACTTAGAACACAAGAAATGACACCACAAGATTCCTGGAAGAGAAAAGACAATACAGTCTCTGACATAAACCCTAGTAAGGTTTTCTTAGGTCAGTCTCCCAAAGCTACAGGAACAAAAAGCAAAACTAAACAAACAGGACTTCAATCAAGCTTAGCATCTTTTACACAACAAAGGGAAGCATACACAAAACCCAGAGACAAGCTATGGACCGGGAGAAAATATCTGCAAAGAGTGAATAACAAGGGCTTCATTTCCAAAGTATACCAGCAACTCATACAATCAATACCAAACCATTAACAACCCAATTTTAAAATCTGGCAGAAGACCTGAGAGACAGTTCTCCAAAGACAACACACACATGGAAAGACAGATGACATTGCTAATTATCAGAGAGATGCGAGTGAAAACTTCAGAGAGTTGTCACTCACACTGGGTCTGAGTCTTGGCCATCATCAAAAGGGCTACAAATAATAAATGATGGAGAGGAAGTGGAGAAAAAGCAATCTCCCTACCCTGTTGCTGGCCATGTGAACTGGTGCAGCCTCAACAGTAAAGAGGATGGTGGTTCTTTAAAAAACTAAAAATAGAGCTATCATATGATCCAGGAATCCCACTACTGGGAATATACCCTCCAGAAAACTCTAATTAAAAAAATACATGCTACAATGCCGACTAAGGTCCGTCAAGGCTATGGTTTTTCCTGTGGTCATGTATGGATGTGAGAGTTGGACTGTGAAGAAGGCTGAGTGCCGAAGAATTGATGCTTTTGAACTGTGGTGTTGGAGAAGACTCTTGAGAGTCCCTTGGACTGCAAGGAGATCCAACCAATCCATTCTGCAGGAGATCAACCCTGGGATTTCTTTGGAAGGAATGATGCTAAAGCTGAAGCTCCAGTACTTTGGCCACCTCATGCGAAGAGTTGACTCAATGGAAAAGACTCTGATGCTGGGAGGGATTGGGGGCAGGAGGAGAAGGGGATGACCAGGGATGAGATGGCTGGATGGCATCACGGACTCAATGGACGTGAATCTGAGTGAACTCCGGGAGTTGGTGATGGACAGGGAGGCCTGGTGTGCTGCGATTCATGGGGTCGCAAAGAGTCAGACACAACTGAGCGACTGAACTGAACACACATGCTATATTTGAAACAGATAACCAAAAAGGACGTCTTGTATAGCACATGGAACCATACGGTGTGTTATGCTCAGTGTCACATGGTAGCCTGGCTGGGTGGGGAGTTTGGGGGAGAATGGATACAGGTGTATGTATGGCTGAAGTCCCTTCACTGCTCACCTGAAACTGCCACCACATTGTATGTTAATCGGCTATCCCCCAGTATAAAATAAAAATTTAAAAATCATTTCCGGTAACTATTATAAATGTAAACATAAAAATGCACTTAGGGAAATATAAGCTCTTTGTTTCTTCTCTAATTGCTTTTCATTAAAAAATGACAGATACACATTGGGGAAAAAATTCACGCACCCCAATATGCAAGGAGTAGTATTTATAATTGCCAAATCATGGAAGGAACCCTAGTGTCCCTCAACACACAGATGATACAGTTTATATCAGCGGTTCCTAACCTTTTTGACAGCACGGGTTGGTTTTTTGGAAGACGGTTTTTCCACAGATGGAGTAGGGAAGGTTCAGGTGGTAATGCCAGCAGTGGTGAGCAGCAGATGGAGCTTCACTCACTGGCCCAACCACTCACCTTCTGCTGTGTGGCCGAGTTCCCAGTAGGCCACGGACCAGTACCAGTCCTCAGCTGGGCAGTTGAGGATCCCTGTATATATATTTGTACACACACACACACATATACAATCGAATATTACTCAGGCATAAAAAAAGAAATAATGCTATTTGCAAAAATATGGATGGACCTAGAGATTATCATACTACGTGCAATCAGTCCAAGATAGACATATGACATATGTGGAATATAAGAAATTAATTAGAGAACAGAAACATAGCAATAGAAAACAAATTCATGGGTACCAAAGGGGAAGGTGGGGGAGGGATAAATTAAGAGAACAAATTAATAGCTATACCTTATCACATATAAGACAACAAGATTAGTGTACAGAAGGGGAACTATATCTAGTAGTTTGTAATAACCTTTAATGGAAAAGTATAAAAAATATCTGTCTCTATATTGTGTATATATTTACGTACTCACACACATATATAACTGAATCAATTTGACTTACACCTGAAATTAACATAATATGGCAAAAGAACTATGCTTCAAGAAAAAAAAAATCTCCACGATAGATGCTGTAGGCCAGGAAGAAGACCCAGTCATAGGTCCCATCATGCATAAAACTGTCTGGCTAACCTTTATCTTTGTTCAAGATGCTCCCTCAGTTACCTCTGCCTCAAGAATTAAGTCAAATGAAGCTTCTTGGTTCAACTGTGTGAATCACTGTATGTTCATTACCTCATTTCTTATCTTTGCATCTGGCATAACTTCATTCATGCTGCCTAGTAATATTTAATTATTTTTCTACTTAATTCCCAGAGACAGTAGGAGCTTAGATTGTTCTGGTCCCCTTTCCCCTTAGCAGTCTGAACACTGTCTTGTACAAGGTAGGTGCTTTAAATGTCAATTATTGATTCCAATTTGGCTTGGCTTGTGGAAAAGAAGATTCTAAAGCCTGAGGCCAAGTGAAACAACAGTTTTATTTTAGGCACAAGAGAACATGGGTTTCTGTCATATAGTCTAAAGATGGCCCTAGGGTCCTAGCTTCTAAGATAAGACTGTTCATCTTAGACACAGCTTTTATCACTTTTTGGGAAGTGAATTAGAAAGTGAGCAAGACACAGCTTGGAAATAAAGTCATTATTTTTGCTGGAGAGTTGTAATGAAAGAAAAGAGCTTATTCAAATCAGCTTACACATCACAGAGCCTCAAGGAAGATGAAAGTGATGTGGGATAAAACCGGTCTAAGTTCCTGGTCTTAGCAGTGATGTTGGCCTCTCCTTCCAACAGCAAGGACTTGCCCCTAAATGGAGGCAGTAAGGTCGATTTGGCAGTTTTGACTATAGTAGCATCTCGGGGGTCCCCCAGCTCCTTCTCTGGATCCCCAGTTCAGCACCCCTCCCTTCCCCGGAAGAGCTGACCGAAGGGCAGGGTCTATGCCATGGACACTGCTACTTGCTCGATGAAGCTGGCCAGGTTTATGTCCCGTTCCGAAAGGCCCGCACACTCGTGAGTGCTCAGGGTGATGTGGACCTGAAACAAAACCAGAGATTCCAGACCAGCTGGTTCCACCAACTGAACCCACGGGCAGGAAGGAGTCACCAGCTCCTGGGCTCAACACTATGAAGAGTAACTAGGCACCCTGGCTCTCCCTGGGGCTGCCTTCTTGACCAGTCTTCAACAGGGCAAAACTGTCTTCTATTACATCTCCACAAATAGTGGTGACTGCAGCACGGGATAAAAAAGAAAGATCCAAATACCAAGAGCAACCTAAAAGCTAAAGACGAACTCCAGACCAGCTCCTAAACACTGTCCGTTTATAGATTGTCTCTTCCAACCTCAATGTTTTTAGAAAGAGTCCAGCACAGCGCTTGGCGCATGGCAGGCATTTAATGACTCTTTCCGTTCATTTAGCAGACAGGCTGACCTTCCTGGTGTGCCTGGGTATTCTTAGTTCAAGATTATTGCTTTTTCATTCTTCTATATCTCAAGAAAAACTTCAGCCCTTGAGAGCTATTAACAATGAATACGCCTGGTTCCCACAGGTTTTCCTTCCTTGGGATTTGCCTCCTTAATGTCTACTTTAACCACACATTATCTCACTAGTGTTCTAGTTTGCATTTTTTTTTTTTTAATCTGTAGTGAGACTGAATATTTTCCAGGGGCCGTTTATGTCGATTCTAGGAAGGAGATGAAAGAAACAGGAGCTGATACTATGTCAGTGAGGCGGGCCCACAGGGAAGTCCAAGGGAGAGGCCCTCAGAGCAAGCTGGAGTTCAAGGCACACAACACTCACCTTGTTATACACGTTAAACCATTCGGGATGGTGGTCCAGTTTCTCAGCCTGCAGGGCCACTCTTGTCATGAAGCCAAAAGCCTGTTTAATGAAGTGAGACCCAAGTTAGTATTCTGAGAGAAAGGACGGCTGGGCTCCCCTTATGGCCAGCGTGAGGCCCACAAGGAAGAGGATGGCCCCGATCCCTACAAGGTAACCTTTCTAGCTTTAAGCATTCCTCCTAGTGCCCTGCCACCAGTTCTGAGGCTGGAGTTTGAGGTGGTCCTTCTGCAGTAGAAAGTCTTATCACCAGGACCACTGCCGCTGCTAAGTCACGTCAGTCGTGTCCGACTCTGTGCGACCCCATAGACGGCAGCCCACCAGGTTCCCCCGTCCCTGGGATTCTCCAGGCAAGAACACTGGAGTGGGTTGCCATTTCCTTCTCCAATGCATGAAAGTGAAAAGTGATAATGAAGTCGCTCAGTCGTGTCCGACTCTCTGCGACCCCGTGGACTGCAGCCCACCAGGCTCCTCCTCCATGGGATTTTCCAGGCAAGAGTACTAGAGTGGGTAGCTAGTGCCTTCTCCACTAAAAAGGTGGAAATCCCAAAGAGGTTTTGCATCTTGGCCAACCTTTAGGTTATCTACTAAAATGTCTTCAAATAGTCACCTGTTTCTCACTTGAACTGTCTCCTCTTGGACTATTTCTAAAAGTTCCAGGCATGGAGAATCCAAGGCTTCCTTGGTGGCTAAAGAATCTGCTTACAATGCAGGGGACCCAGGTTCGATTCCTGGGTCAGGAAAATTCCCCAGAGAAGGGCATGGCAACCCACTCAGTATTCTTGCCTGGAGAATCCCATGGACAGAGGAGACTGGCAAGCTACAGTCCATGGGGACGCAGAGTCAGACACAACTGCGCGACTAACACACAGAAAATGGAGACAGCCCAGGGCCTTTCTTCAGCTAAACTGGATGAAGACAACTAAAATGGATTCGCACAGCATCTTGAGAGTCTTGGCTTAAAGTATTCTCAGGGAGGGAACACGTTCTGGAGTGTGACCCAGTCAGCCCCAGTCTCAGGAACTGTGTCCCACACCAGTCATACCCGATTAAAGTCTTTGAAATGGAACTGCTTGAAGATGGCATCCCGGCCTTCCAGCTCGTTCCACCCCACGGCCCGCAGGTTTGGCAGCAGCTGGTCTCTTTCCTCAGCACTCAGCCTGTGTGCTTTGCCAGCCTAGGAGAGGGAAAACACAGAAGCTCAAGGGCACTTTGTTTTTTTTTTCCACAGGACAAAAGAGAGGGCCCTGGGCTGTTGGGGAAATTTAGCCAGCCTCCACTGGTGGCTGCGGTGACACAGTCAAAGGGCAGCTTGTCTAACGCAACAGACTGGGAGGAGGGGTTCTGGCTCGGGCACTGATAGGTTCTTAGAGAACAGAGAGTCCTGAGGTGTAACGCCAACCACCGGGCAGAGAAACGTTCCTCCCTGCGCCTGTCCTCAGAGCTTTCAGAGGGCACCTCTCCATTTAAAAATCAGGTCTCTTTTGTTCATGAGAAATAAAAGCAAATCCTACTCTTACCGTGTACTGAAGGGGACACTGAGGCCTGGAGAGGGGAAATGACCGCCCTCCCCACTCCCCCCAGTCAGTGAAAGCACGGGCATCATTCTCAAGATGGGTCCATATCCCTGGGGACCGGCATAGGAACTATCACTTAAAACATGTTCCAGGAGATTCTTAGCCATTGGCACTACCTCCCAGTGGGTACCCCACCTCGTTCCTACACAGCCTCTGGTTCCCAGCTGCCAGGCCTATGTTTATTTCCACTTTCTTTTCTATTCTCTCAGCTTGAGCCAGAGCTCAGGCCCAAAGCAGAAGTAACTTGGCCAAGGGCAAAGAGCCAGGGCAGTGCCTCAGCCTGTTTTCCTAGTGTGCAAAATATCCCTGGGGCAGCCCAAACTGACACCGTTCAGGCCACGAGGGGAACCTTCGCTTGGAAAACAGAAGAAAGGAAAGGTCCGTTCTCCAGCCTCTTAAAAAGATCCAGGTGGAGGAACTTAAGGGATCCTAGAATTTAGGCCTGTGAAGTAGAACTACCCAAGGATGGACATTCTTGGGTACTAAATTAAAAGTGAATTAGTTAGGTCTGGGAAAAGAATATGAGGGAGGTTAATTTAGTTTTGACAAGGCAGCCTGCAAACTGGAAGCCAGGTGGCCTGGGGGCACTCATTTCTCCTGGCCACTTTAGGAATCAGCAAGGGGAGCCAGGAGACACTTAACTCCATTGTTATTAAGGGGATATTATCTGCATTTTTAAAAGGAGACTTCCTGAGGCAAGCAGGTCTATGACAGGCCTTCAGGTGTGGGTTAGAACGGAACAAAACACTGCAGGGTTCTGGTAACTCAACAGTTTTCTCCCTCCTAAAAAGCGTGGGCTCTCTCTGGACAGATCCGGATGGGTCTGTCTCCTCTCCTAGGCTCTGGAAGATCAGCAAGGACAGTTGAGATTTGCATCACCATTCAGCCCAGTCTCTCTTCCAGAGCCTGGCCCTGTCTCAGTGGCTGATAAGTCTGGTCTAGTATCCAGGCAACCAGATGGCAGCTAAGGCATCAGAAGCTACCACCTAGTACGTTGACTCTGAAAGGAGTGCCTGGGTACTAGCAGGCTCCTAGGAGGCTCTCCTTTCTCTTTAGAGTCTTCTGGAATCCCCAACATTTCACAGCCTGGGGCTGAACTGACAAACCCGTCTGAGATCTGGGCTCAGAGAGGGAGCAGGGGCAGTGTTTGCTTAGTAAATCCCAGGCCAGGCCTGGGCCTCTGGGTGTGCAGAGGGGTTACTGATTACCCACACCCTGCAGCTGTGGAGCCTCCGTGTACCTCACAATCAGCTCACCCACCACCTCCCCTATGTTCAAACCAAGGTCTCCAAAGTGCCCTCCCAGGTGTCACCACAGACCCAACCGCTCCTGATGCTTTGGAGCCTAACGTTTTTGCTGTTTAGTAAAGGTCTGGGTCCAGAAGCTTCCCTTCTTGCTGCCCTGCAGGTTCACCTTCATCTCTATTGCTGAGCATAAGGCCTGACATTCTGCTCCCAGAAAGCTCAGCCTGGAGGGCGTGTGATCCTGAGCAATCGCGTCCCCACTGCCGTGCAGAGGCCTCAAACTGGGCGCCAGAGGCTGGCCCTGAGGTCCGAGCTCCGCAGAGGGGGCTCAGCTAGACCTCGTGCCCCGAAGTGCAAGCGAAAAGGGCAGTAAACAGGCAGGCAGAGGCACACGGGAAATTCAGCCGCCCCTCCTTTGCACACCCACACAGGCATTGGTCTCCTCGCCGCTGCACCCCGCCCCCCTCCAGCCCCCAACGCAGGACAGGGCCGCGCCACCAAGGGGACTAGGTCTCCGGGCTTACTATGCGGCCATTCCCCACCCCCGCCTCACCGCCCCGCTCCCTGCCCGAGGCACCGAGGCCCGGAGCGGACCCTGGCCTGGGCTCCCGCCTGGCTGTCACTGAACCTGCCACCGCCCGCCTCTCGGCCTGTGTCCCCGGCGGCACCACTGCGGGGAGGGTGGAGGCGGGCCCGAGACCCCGACTCTCCCCGCCCGGGCGCGGCTGCTTCGCTAAGGCCTGGGAGGGAGGCTCCCCCGCACGCCCAGCGCGGTCCTCTGGCCTGGGCGGGGACACTGCGCGGGCCCCGGGCCTCCTGCGTTCCTCCCGCGCGTCCCCCCCCAACCCGCTGCCCAGACGGCGGCAGCGCGTGAGCCCCTTACCATGCCGGACGCGGGGCGGGCCGCAGCAGCAGCAGGTGGCCGCCGAGTCCACTAGCGCGACGCCTGGCGCTCTGGGAAGCCGTCGGGCGGGGCCACGCTCCGGCCGCCCCAAGGCGGGAGCGCGGCCGAGAAGGAGCCGCCCACCGGTAACCATTAACACAGCTGAGGTTCCCTTCCAGCACTTTCCTCGGAGGCAAAGTTACAGGGAGCTGTGGGGGAGTTAAGGACCCGGGCTCCAAACGCGGACTTCAGTATTTGCATCGCGCAGGGCCGCTTCCTATTATGTGACTCTGGGCGCGGGATTACTTTTTCTTTCCTGCAAACACCTCATTGGGAAATTGACCCCCGCAATAAGCTGCGCATATTTCAGGAGTACACTTCCATGCGTTTTGACGTAGTATGCGTCTGGGCAACCACGCATCGGCGCGATGAAGATCATGAGCATAGCCATAACCCCTAGACTGCCTCCTCCTAACTCAAATAACCCCTGACCTGTTTCCCTGTAGATAAGATTGCATTTTCTATGCGAATGGTATGTGAATGATATGTGAGTGGGCATAACATTCCATTTGTATCTGCCTTCTTTCACTCAGCATAATTACTTTGAGGTTCATCTATGCTTTTGCATTTATCAATAGTTTCTTTTTATGGCCGAGTAATGCATTGGCTCAGAGGTTAAAGCGTCCGCCTCCAATGCGGGAGACCCGGGTTCAATCCCTGGGTCGGGAAGATCCCCTGGAGAAGGAAATGGCAACCCACTCCAGTGTTCTTGCCTGGAGAATCCCATGGACTGAGGAGCCTGGTGGGCGGCAGTGCACGGGGTCACAAAGAGTCGGACACGACTGAGTGACTTTACTTCCTACTTACTTAATGCATTGGAGAAGGCAATGGCACCCCACTCCAGTACTCTTGCCTGGAAAATCCCATGGACGGAGGAGCCTGGTGGGCTGCAATCCATGGGGTTGCGAAGAGTCAGACACGACTAAGCAACTTTACTTTCACTTTTCACTTTCCTGCATTGGAGAAGGAAATGGCAACCCACTCCAGTGTTCTTGCCTGGAGAATCCCAGGGACAGGGGAGCCTGGTGGGCTGCTGTCTATGGGGTCTCACAGAGTCGGACACGACTGAAATGACTTAGCAGCAGCAGCAGCAGCAGCATTGCATTGGAGAAGGAAATGGCAACCCACTCCAGTGTTCTTGCCTGGAGAATCCCAGGGATGGGGGAGTCTGATGGGCTGCCATCTATGGGGTCGCACAGAGGACACGACTGAAGTCTGAAGTGACTTAGCAGAAGTTATTTAATAGTGTTACATTGTGTCGGAAATGTTACAGTTTGTTGGACAGTTGGGAAATGCTACAGTTTGTTTGACATTTGGGTTGTTTCCAGTTTTTGACTATTAAAGGTAAAGCTGCTGTGAACTTTTGCGTGCATAATATGCTTTCTTTTTCTTTCATATGCAGGGGTGTATGCTTATACCTTGTTAGGAAAACTACCAAACTGCTTTTCAAAGTGGTCAGATTATTTTACATCCCCATCAGTAGTGTATGAGACTTCAAGTTCCCCTGCACCTTCACAGATGCACAAAAATTTGCCTTGTCAGTCTTTTTAATTTTAGCCATTCTAATTGGTATGCAGTGGTATCTCACTGTGGTTTTGAGTTTCCTTAATGACTAATGATGTTAAATACCTTTTTGATAGGGACAGAGGAAAGGGATAGAGTAGGTGATTAAATAGTTAATCCCACAAGGGGATTGTAAGTAGAAAAAAGTATAGGAAAGCCCTGTAAGTTAATGATTACTCAGGAGAGCAGGTTCACAAAACTAAGCAGGCTTGCTTAGCAGCAAAATCATGCCACAAAAGCATGAGACACGCCCCCAACAGTGAAACAAGGGTGGCTTGAGACCCACATCCTGCCCAGGGAACTCAGTAAGTTAACGATCCCTAGGACATGCTCTCTGCACAGATAAAAAAAAACACACGATAACTTGTGACCCTAACTTAACCATGCAGGGACAAGAAGACTCCCTACCCAACCTGGAGGAGGAACTGATGATGGCGACTGATGATATCTACTCAAGAAAGACAGAGTTCTCCTTCCCACTTTTCCTTTGATTATAAAGCGGTAGCGCATTAACTTCTGGGGAATGGCATCCTCTCGCCCACTTGCTTGTAAGCCTCACATTATTTATTCTAATAAATCACTTCTTATCCATCACTTTGCCTCTCACTGAGTTCTTTCTGTGCTGAGACATGAAGAACTGTGTTACTGGAGATTTTTGGAGCCCCCAGAAACAAGACCAAATGGTTTCATTTTCATGTGCTTATTTGCCAATGATCCATCTTTGGTGAACTGCCTGTTCAAATTGCCCATCCATTAACAACAACAACAAAAGCAACAAAAATTGGGTTTGTTTTTGTACTGGGTTTTGAGAATTCTTCGTTCTGCATACAATCCCTTTATCAGATATTTTTGATTTGCAGATATTTTGTTTGCATTCTCACAATGCTTTTCAAAGAGCAAATGTTCTTAATTTTGATGAAATCCAATTTATCAAATCTTTCTTTTCTGGGTTGGTTTTTTGATGTTGTAACTAAGAAATCTTTGTCTAATCCAAGGTCACAAAGACTTTTCTCCTATTTTTCTTCCATATTTTATAGTCTCGGGTTTCATTTTTTTAGAATTTGTAGGTTGTTTTGTTTTTAAGTTGGTTATCAGGACTTTATATCTCAACATGGTTAGTTTTAGATACTGCAAATATCTCCTCCCATTTAGCCATTTGTACACTAACTTCTTCCATGATGTTCATTGTTGGCAGAAATCCTATGTCTTGGTGTAATAAAATTTATATTTTTTCCTCTACTTATATCTTTATGCTTTTGAAGATTTACTTGACAAATCATGTCACAAAAATATTGTCCCTTTTCCTTCTGTTAATTTTATAGTTAGATAAATTTAAGACCATAGTATGAAAGATCCCTTTTGTATGCAATGTTAAGCAAGATGTTATTTTTAGTCACTAAGTTGTGTCCAACTCTTTGTGACTCCATTGACTGTAGCACACCAAGTCCTCTGTCCATGGGATTTCCCAGGCAAGAATACTGGAATGGGTTGCCATTTCCTTCTCCAGGGGCTCTTCCTGACCCAGGGATCGAACCTACATCTCCTGCTTGGCAGGTGGATTCTTTACCACTGAGCCAGCTAGTCTACAAAGATGGCCCTCCAGTGAAACTTGACTCCCAGATTCCTGCCTTATGACTTTTGATCATCAACCACCAGTCACAAGAGTGAGACTTGTTGGCTGCCTTGTCCTTCCAATGAGTTCAGCCCCAGCAGACACCTGACTGCAATCACATGGGAGACCCCAAGCAAGAACACAGCCCAACAAAAACCAGGCAACTCAGAGAAAAGTAGGACATTTTTAAAGGTGAAGTCGCTCAGTCGTGTCCGACTCTTTGTGACCCCATGGACTATAGCCCACCAGGCTCCTCAGTCCATGGAATTTTCCAGGCAAGAGTACTGGAGTGGGTTGCCATTTCCTTCTCCAAGCCACCAAAATTTGAGGTCATTTATTAGGCAGCAATAGATAATAGGACAAATAGATTCCTGAATAAAAATTGGTCCCTAAAAGTGGAGTGTTAAGGCCAACCTCAAACAGGTAGCATCAGCTTGGGAACACTGGTGGGTAGAAGATGGAAGAGAGGTTTCAAAGACAGGAGAATTTAGACTTCCTGGGTGTAGTCAGCCAGAAAGAGTGTTGCTCCCACACTAAGGATGAGAAAAGCCTGGAGATGATACAAAGTCATCACTTTTCTTCAGCATGCCAGGGAGTTGAGGTCACAGGGCAAACATGGGAGGCAGGATGCACAGAGGGGTTCAACCATGCCAGGCATGAGGAGGGAGGAGGAAGACACACGGTCTCCAAAAAGTGGGTAAGAAGAAACATAAAATGTTAACATGTTGTTGGAAGCCAGTTGTGTGCTGGCATGCAGACTTGAACAGCTGGGGCCCTGAGACACAGGGAGAGTTTGCATACATGAACAGCTTTTATTTATGGACCTCCGCTGAGTGCTCAGGAAAGAGTGGGGGAAGGGCAAGAGATGGGAGCAAATATCCCCCGCCCCTGCCCACTCTCCTCCCCAGACTGAGCAGCGGATTGGCTGCTGCTGTGGGAAAAGTGCCAAAGTGCAATCTTCTCCAGATTCTTGTCTTAAAGGAGCAAAAGCCGTTAAATCACTAGGAGAAGGCCAACAAATCCTGTCACTCCTGGGACCCAGATAAAGATGCATTGTGGCTTCATTTCCTGTAGGAGGAAAAAAAAAAATCCCTCTGCCCTTGAGGAGGGGCAGGAAACAGTCTGGGCTTCAAGATCCTATGCCAGTACCACTAGAGGTCAGCTACCTCTGGGGAGAAGCAGGAAACTCACAAGTGCAGCCACAGACAGGAGGTAGTCTGGCTGACACAGGAGTAGGGGTGGGGCAGGAATGGGCAGGAACACTGAGAAAGCTCCAGCATCCAGGGCAACAGAGAGCCCAGCCCCCTACCATGAACCTGGGTCTAGTAATGTACCACGGGGAGAAGGGCAAGAATGTGGGGGCATGTGGAGAGATACCTTCTTCCTGTGAGATCATTAGGAACATGCCAGTTGGTACCACAATGAGATCCCACTGAGCACCTCTTAGAAGGACTAGGAAAAAAAAATTGTTCAGTCCCTCAGTCGTGTCTGACTCTTTGTGACCCCATGGACTGCAGCACACCAGGCTTCCCTGTCCTTCATCATCTCCTGGAGCTTGCTCAGACTCATGTCCATCAAGTCAGTGATGCCATCCAACCATCTCATCCTCTGTTGTCCCCTTCTCCTCCTGCCTTCAGTCTTTCCCAGCATCAGGGTCAGCTCTTCCCATCAGGTGGCCAGAGTATTGGAGCTTCAGCTTGAGCATCAGTTCTCCAATGAATATTCAGGACTGATTTCCTTTAGGTTTGACTGGTTTGATCTCTTGCTGTCCAAGAAACTCAAGAGTCTTTTCCAGCACTACAGTTCTATGGCATCAATTCTTCGCTGCTTAGCCTTTTTAATTGTCCAGCTCTCACATCCATACATGACTACTGGAAAAAACATAGCTTTGACTTTTGCAGGCAAAGTAATGTCTTTAGACCTTTGTAGGCAAGGTAATGTCTCTGCTTTTTAATATGCTGCCTAGGTGGGTCATTGCTTTTCTCCCAAGGAGCAAGCGTCTTTTAATTTCACGGCTGCTGTCACTGTCCACAGTGATTTTGGAGCCCAAGAAAATAAAGTCTGTCACTGTTTCCATTGTTTCCCCATCTATTTGTCATGAAGTGATGGGGACTGGATGCCATGATCTTCATTTTTTGAATGTTGAGTTTTAAGCCAGCTTTCTCCCTCTCTTCCTTCACCTTCATCAAGAAAAAGATGCCACCTGATAATCTAGAGCCAGACATCTTGGAACGTGAAGTCAAGTGGGCCTCAGAAAGCGTCACTACGAACAAAGCTAGTGGAGGTGATGGAATTCCCGTTGAGCTGTTTCAAATCCTGAAAGATGATGCTGTGAAAGTGCTGCACTCAATTTGCCAGCAAATCTGGAAAACTCAGCAGTGGCCACAGGACTGGAAAAGGTCAGTTTTCATCCCAATTCCAAAGAAAGGCAATGCCAAAGAATGCTCCAACTACCGCACAATTGCACTCATCTCACATGCTAGTAAAGTAATGCTCAAAATTCTCCAAGCCAGACTTCAGCAATATGTGAACCGTGAACTCCCTGATGTTCAAGCTGGTTTTAGAAAAGGCAGAGGAACCAGAGATCAAATTGCCAACATCCGCTGGATCATGGAAAAAGCAAGAGAGTTCCAGAAAAACATCTATTTCTGCTTTATTGACTATGCCAAAGCCTTTGACTGTGTGGATCACAGTAAACTGTGGAAAATTCTGAAAGAGATGGGAATACCAGACACCTGACCTGCCTCTTGAGAAATCTGTATGCAGGTCAGGAAGCAACAGTTAGAACTGGACATGGAACAACAGACTGGTTCCAAATAGGAAAAGGAGTACGTCAAGGCTGTATATTGTCACCCTGCTTATTTAACTTATATGCAGAGTACATCATGAGAAATGCTGGACTGGAAGAAACACAAGCTGGAATCAAGATTGCTGGGAGAAATATCAATAATCTCAGATATGCAGATGACACCACCCTTATGGCAGAAAGTGAGGAGGAGCTAAAAAGCCTCTTGTTGAAAGTGAAAGAGGAGAGTGGAAAAGTTGGCTTAAAGCTCAACATTCAGAAAACGAAGATCATGGCATCTGGCCCCATCACTTCATGGGAAATAGATGGGGAAACAGTAGAAACAGTGTCAGACTTTGTTTTTTTGGGCTCCAAAATCACTGCAGATGGTGACTGCAGCCATGAAATTAAAAGGCGCTTACTCCTTGGAAGAAAAGTTATGACCAACCTAGATAGTATATTCAAAAGCAGAGACATTACTTTGCCGACTAAGGTCCGTCTAGTCAAGGCTATGGTTTTTCCTGTGGTCATGTATGGATGTGAGAGTTGGACTGTGAAGAAGGCTGAGCGCCAAAGAATTGATGCTTTTGAACTGTGGTGTTGGAGAAGACTCTTGAGAGTCCCTTGGACTGCAAGGAGATCCAACCAGTCCATTCTGAAGGAGATCAACCCTGGGATTTCTTTGGAAGGAATGATGCTAAAACTGAAGCTCCAGTACTTTGGCCACCTTATGCGAAGAGTTGACTCATTGGAAAAGACCCTGATGCTGGGAGGGATTGGGGGCAGGAGGAGAAAGGGACGACCGAGGATGAGATGGCTGGATGGCATCACAGACTCAATGGACGTGAGTCTGAGTGAACTCCGGGAGTTGGTGATGGACAGGGAGGCCTGGCGTACTGCGATTCATGGGGTCGCAAAGAGTCGGACACGACTGCGCGACTGAACTGAACTGAACTGATAATTCCATGCGTGAAAAAAATGTGAGGTCACTGAAACTGTCATGTGTTGCTGGTGAACAAACAAAATGGTTCAACCCCTTGGAAAACAATTTCACAGTTTCTTATGGAGTTAAACATAAACTTATAAGTCAGCAATCCCACTCCAAGAAAAATGAAAACAGGTCCACACACACACAGACACACAAAACCCCTATATGCAAATATGTAGAGCAGCTCTGTTTGGAAACAATCCAAATGCCCGTCAACAGATGAATGAATAAACAAATGTGGTCCCTTCATACATCGGAACACTACTCAGCAATATAAAGCTTTGAACAAACTGCCAACCCATGCAACAGTATGCACGACTCTCAAAAGCATGCTAAGTGACAGAAGCCACACTGAAAATTAAGAAAAAAAGAAAGAAAAATAAATCATCTGCTTACAAATATCATGCATCTGATGACTGAAAGAAATTTACGGAGATTAGATGCTGTTTGTGTACACACTGGCCCTTGTCTCTCCTCCATTACCCGCGGCGTCTCTGCCAGGGGCTGTGGGATGCGTTCCTATCACCATTTCCGGCCCTTTGTCTTTACATCACCTCACAGTGCTGGGTACGTCGGCAGAGCAGGAGGTGGAGGTATTTCCCGAAGGAATTTCTATTACCAATAACTAACCTTGACATGGGTGTAACTGAGAATCATTCATTCATGTATCTCTCTAAACCCGAATGAATTATATCCCCAACTCAACTTGTCCTTAATACGATCCCCAAACATGTCCGATGTTTAACACAATCAAACATGAGGGATGTGACGTAAGGAAATTTAGAGTGACGAAAGACAAGGCGCTTAATCTATTGCACTTAAAATATCTTTCTTTTGCATGAAACTCAGAAACCATAAAAGTAAGGCTGGAGGTCACCTGCGTAGTTTCTCTTGCCATCATGCCTTTCTGCCTCACTCTCTACCAGAGGACATTCTCTGCCTGTAGGAGGCACTCTGTCCACAAAGTGAGAGACATTAACACCCACCCCCCAGCAACTAATGAGGTGGGGCTCAGTGTGCAAATATGCAGATGCTTGCCCTGTTCTGGTGTAAGCAGCCTCCAGGGTCCCCAGCGCTATCAGTCCCTATGCCCTTGGCGACACCCTGTTCACTGCTGCACACGCTCTTGACTTTCCTCCCTCTCCACTAACCTGCCTGCTGGCTCCTTTTTTTTTTTTTTTTGGTCTTAATTCAAAATTATCCTTTATTCAAGATTATCCTTGTAACAAGTCAACAAGAAATGATAACCTCTCATTTGGGCTTCCCTGGTGGCTCAGTGGTAAAGAATCTGCCCACCAATGCAGGAGACACGGGGAGAAGGAAATGGCAACCCACTCTAGTAATCTCGCCTGGGAAATCCCATGGACAGAGGAGCCTGGAGGCTACAGTCCATGGGGTCACAAAAGAGTCACACAGCACTGAGTTACTACACAGCGACAACCCCTCATTTATCACACATGTAATTATCTTCTCTGAATCTTGCTTGCGTTTTAGCTCAGGGACAGAAAAATGCCTAACTTAGTCAGATCCTCCTGACTTTTCCTTTAGAGTTTCTGGGTTTCATGCCTTGCTTCAAAAGGACTTTTTCCAGTCCTAACAAATGATCGCCTTTACTGCCTTTTTAGTACTTTGACAGTTGGTTTAAAAAGTGTTTAGATGGTTATTCTCTCTGGAATTTACTTTGGGGCATCATGTGAAACAATAACAATAACAACTTATTACTTTCTTTCTCAAGAGGATAAACAATCATGGAGTACTACTTTAAAAATACATTAACTGGTCCCTCTTCCCCACTGATCTGATCGCTACTTTTGCACTATGCTAAATCCCTCTAATCCCTGTGGCTTGGTTCTTGGATTGTTTGTTCTGCTCCTTTGATCCCTCACTCCACCCTGTTTTAATTACTCCAGTTTTATAGTGTGTTTTGATAGCTCATAGGTCAAATCTCATCTAATTTTTATTCCTCTTCAAAATGTTTCTGGCTTTTCTTGCTTGTTTACTCTTTCCGATGCGCTTTAAAGTCAGCTGTCAAGTTCTATAAAAACCCCTTTAGGATTCTAATTGGGAATGCATTGAATTTATAGATTTAATTTGGGAAGAATTGACATCTTTGTATTACTGCGTCTTTCTATCCTGGAGCGTGATATATCACTCCATTTATTTAGGGCTTCTTTATGTCCTTCAGTAAAGTTTTATCGTGTTTCTCATATAAGACCTGGACATTTCTCATTAAGTTTATTCTTCGGTATTTTATAGTCTGGGTTAGCCATTGTGCATGGGATACTTTTCTCATCACGTTTCTAAATGGCTATTGCTGGGCATATAGGAGAGGTGTGAATGTTGATGCTATCTTGTCTCCAGCCATGCTGATGAACTCTCTATTTAGACTAATATTTTTTCTGTGGATTAGAAGAACTTTGAACGAACCATGCCTGTCCCACTGGGGATGGGCCTTCCTCAAGAGCAAAAGGCTCCGGGTACCTGCATGGCAGTCGTTGAACGCACTGACCCCGTAGGGCTGCAGTGGTGACTGCTGTGGGAGCAGGGCTTTCTAGCAGACGGCCCTTAGAGCCCATCCAATTCTGAGCTTTCACAAGCCCATAATTCTGGTTGCTATGTCCCTTTTCATACACTGTCTCCCCAGTTGCATGATAATCAAGGGCAAGTTCCCCTCTCGCCTTTCCCTCTTCCCTGCACGTTTGATTTCCACATACCAAGCACTGTGCCAAATGCCAGAAAGGTGGGAAGGAGACACTGAGGTGATGGTTGCAGGTATCAATGCATCACACTCTTGGGAATCAGGCAGTGTCAATTAAAATATTCTCAAACGAACTTAGAATGTGGCAGAAACTCTCCACCCCAAATGACTGGAAGGGCATATACCCTGGCGGCTCCTCCTCCGCACTGGCCCCTTATTCTCCAGCGCGGTGTGGTGGCAGCAGCAGCTCTGTCCCCCAGGGGATCGCTGGTTTTTTTGCCTTTACATCCCAGGCTCAGCTGAGCACCTGGTTCAGACAGGCACTTAGTAAATGTTATCGAATAAAATGAGCATGAGAGACAGGTTGGGAGCAACCAGGGCTCCGGGGCACTTGTGGAAGTGGCCGCTGGTTTTCAGGATGAGGTGGCCCCTGGGGTGCGCTGAATGCCTCCAGACACAGGCTACTCACTTCCTTAAGTCCACTCCACGCTGGGACAGTCCCAGCCGTCTGAGTGGCAGTTCTTGGTGATGGGTGAGGGCTTTGTCGGACACGTCCAGCTCTCTAAAGGCCACGTATGACCAATGGCTACCATACTGGATGGTAAGGACTAGACGTCAGAACGTCCTCATTTCTTGTATAAGGGTCAAAGCCTGCCATCTAGAAAAGAGGCCAATCTTCCCTCTTAAGGAGAGAAAGGAGTTTCTTACAATAAGGGTAGAAACCAAACACACAAGTTCAGTTCTTAATGAGTCTCTGCCATACTGAGACCCAGGTTCTTCTTGCAAGGACCCCCTCGTCTAGAGATGGAGAGATACAGCTAACGAAGATGACAAGTGCTGTCATAGGGGGGTGTGGCCGGGCTGCCGTAGAATGACTCGGAGTAACTCCACATGTGGGTGGTGGTGAACTGTGTACAAAGAAGTGATGTTCCCTGCATGCCTTGAAGATTCACTAGGAGCTGGCCAGGCTTAGAAACGGGGGGGGTGTGTGCGAGTGCGGGAGTCGGGATGAGGGGTATGGGCCCTCCAGGCAGAGAGGGTGGCCCGAGCAGTTGTCAGGTGGCCTGAGGCCAGGTGTGGCCTGTTCCTTAGATGAGTCTTCAAGGCTGCCCTCGCGATCCCAGCCAGAGCTGGGCCTGGAGGGGTTGGGAGAGGCTGATGGCGACAGGCGCTGCGCGTTTCTGTGGTGGGTTTCCCTCCTAGAGCCTAGTTCAGAGCTCTGCTCAGTGATGAGGGGCAGGGGGAAGCAGGAGGCTGGAGGCGTTGGGGAGGGGATCCAGTTTTGTTTCCAACCATCTCTGCAATGCTCCTTCCCAACAACAGGGGGCAGGATGACCTTAGGAAAGAATATCCATTCTTTGGGATTTAAGCACCAGGTGAAATCCTAAGGTGAGACTTTTCAGTACTCAGTGGACACTTACTGAGCCTCAGGCTTTGTGCTGCCTCTAAAGACACTAAGACAAACCCCCACCATGTGCAGCCTGCGTCCCAGACCATGTGGATTGTGGGGATTGCAAGGTAGTTGAGGTCAGTTCTGCCAGGGTAGAGGCCGGAGAAGTAGGACCAGCTTCCTAGAGGAAGCAATTCTTGAGCTGAACCAAGACAAGAAGTTGCCCTCTTGGTTGCCAGGTTTGGTAACACACGCCATCCCAAGGGGACAGACACGTGAGGCATGGCAGGAATAACCGTGTCTGATTGCTAACTGTTGCCCCAGGTCCTGGAGAGGGGGTGCTAGAAACTGTGAGGTATGGTGGGGCTGTGCGCACAGCTCAGGAGGGTCCCAGAGCTGTGCTAAGAAGCTCCATCCTGGGGCAACGGGGAGGACCCATCAGAATTTCCTTAAAACATTTCAAAGTTTTCATTACGAAAATTTTCAAATATACACCAGAGTGCAACATATAATGAACCCCGCCATGTGCTTGCCAACAATCATCACATTCTTCCACTTTCATTCTTTCTCCCTCCACATTTCTTTTTTTAAAAAAAAGCTTTTTATTATAGAAAATTTCAAACACAGACAAAAGCAGGGAGCTAGGACAATGACTCTCTATCCAGATCAGCAATGAACAATCTGCTGAGCTTGTGTCTGCTCTAGCCTTACGCATTCCTCCCCACCCTCAGATTACTTGGAACTGAACCACATGTCATTTCATATATATCTATTTTGGGATGTATGTTTAAGTTAGGGATGCTTTAAGAACACACAATTGCACTCCCATGCTCACATCTGAACAAAGTTAATAGCCGTTCTTTGATTTCATCCAATATCCAGCACAGGAATGGCCAGGATCACATGAGCATTTCAGGAACGTTGTCCTGGCAGCACGTGGAGAAGGAAGTAGAGGGGACTGGAGCTGGCACTGGGGCATCAGCCAGGAGATAATCATTCCTGTTTAGGCACCTCTCAGAATCCAACTTCGACGGGGCCGACTTAGTCAACCCTGGTGCTGCCACAGTCACTTTTGGTTGACCTTGTAACATCTCTTTAGGAACAGATCACTTTTCCTCCACACTTTCCACCCCACCTCCACCCCGCAGAATCCCCTGTCTGTTATCACGGTGGGTGACAGAGGGCTGGACAGTTCTCTTAGGCATCTGTTCCTCAAGGGAGCATCCCGCCTCCAGGACAGCAGCCATCAGGAGGAGTTGCCAGGGGCAAAGGGCACACAGATCTCTTGCCTGCCTCAGATTACAGGTTGGGGAGCCAAGCAAGGGCTGGCACTCTGGGACCAGTGGATTGAAGGAAGATGAACATAGCCTAATTGATGTCTCTCTGTGGCCCAGTGGCCCGGGAGGCCAGGCAGTGGATGTTTATCGATGCCTGAATCAGACGCCTGCACACCCAAACCAGCCCAAACTGGCGAGTCCGCATCCCCAGGAGCCTCTGTCATGGCTGCCCCAGGGCAGCGACGTCAGGATGCTCCCTTATTTGTTCAGTAGATAAAGAGATAGATGACCAGAGGTGAGGGACTTGCCTAAGGCCACTGCGTGCCAGGGCCCTGGTCTTCTGCCTATTCCCTGTGTTCTTCCCTTTGCAGTGGGTCACCCAGACACGGGAGGGGCTGGGCAGGCTTGCCCTCCACCAAAGATCCTGGTGGGGCTCTGCTGGGCTGGAGACTGCTGGCAGAACTGCGGCTCTTAGAAACCTCTGGAACTTCAGAATCTGGGAGACTTTAGGGCTCACTTAGCCCAGCCCCATCCTCATCGAGCAATTGAGGACTAGGGCACAGGGAAGGGAGCCACCTACCTTGTCACTAGCAGACTGAGGATCTCCCCCTGGTCTGGGCCGCCCCGTTCGTCCTCACTGTCTTTCTCCAGAAGCTCCTATAGGCCAAGGGAGGGAGAGGACCACTCTGGCTTCTTCAGACTAAGATCCTCCCCCTCTCCTGCAGGAAGGACTAGCAGATAGTGTCTTCTTCCTCTAGGTACTGGGCCCACCCCAGTGCTCTCCCTGGATCCTCCCGGCTTTGGGGTGGATGTGGGCAACTGTTGCCATGGTTAGAGCCGGGGAGTCCAGAGACCTGAATTCAGGTCCTTTCCCTGACCATGGCTGTGTGAGCTTGTGTAAGTCACTTCACTTCTCTGAGCCTCCATGTCTTCACCTGCTCAATGGTAATAATTCTACCAGCCCTGTCTTAATCAAAGGGGATCAAATCCTAAAGAAAACACTAGACAAATGTAAGGGGTGGCCCTATTCTGAGCTGGTAAGAGAGAGGCCACGAGAATCAGTGAGTGTCCAGAGCATGGTTCCTTTCTGGGCCTCAGAAGACTGTGAATACTGACTTCATCTCTGTTGCTGATTTGCTGTGTGGCCCCGGGCAAGTGGCCTAACCTCTCTGTGCCTCAGAAAAACATGCCGATCACTGTTTCTTCTTGCTGTGGTACTGACCTCCTGGCAACAAGGGGAAGCTAAATGCAGAAGAGCTTTAAGATCCTTAGAAGAAAGGCCGTCCATAAAAGTAACAGATTAATAACATTCAATAATCACGCTGTCTGCTAACAAAAGTAATGCCGCCCTAAAGTCAGGCAGGGAAACCAGCCCTGTCAGCACAGAGGCAGCTCCTAGCTGGTCTTCCTCTCAGGCTCCAAGGGCTAATAACCCTCTGTATTTGTTTATGTGGGGCCTTGCCTCTGCAAACCAACCACTAATTAGCTCCTCCACGGGTGTGCCCAGGAGGCAGGCAGGAAGGGCATGGGGTGATGAGAGCTAACGCTCTGAGAAGGGGGGTCTAGCCGGGCCACCCAGCCAGTTAGGGCAGGGTTGGGCTGGGAACAGAAGGCTCTCCCAGTTCTCAGCGCCTACTTCTGTCCCTGGTGAGGTGAGCAGCTGGGCAGAGACTATGAGCTCTTTGGGCCTCAGTTTCCCCACCAGAGCTGCCGGGGCAGGAAGGGGTGAGGCATCATGGGGCGTGTGGCCAGGTTGCCTGTTGGCTCACCCCTGTCTTTTCCTCTCCACCCCCTGCCACTCTTCCTGCCCTGATGCCTGGGGCTGGCACGGAGAGGCCACTCAGGTCCCGAACCTGGGGTCCCACCTGGTGTCCTCTCTGTGGCCAAGTCCCCTTGATGGAAGCTGGGAGCCAGAAGGCCTGTTGCATAACTATCTGAGCCTCAGTTTCCTCATCTGCATAATGGGGTTGTAATTCTCACCCTGCCAGCCACGGATGCCCAGACCCTGGCTGTGAGCTGGGTGGGGATGCACTGGGCAGCCCTCCTCTGGAAGGCACACAGCACCTCCAACCCGGATCAAACATGTGAAGGTGAGGCCAGAGCCTCTGCCTTGTGGGGGAGAAGCGGCTGCCTCTGTCTTCCTCTCATCCTGGCTGAGGCCTGAGGGAGCGTTCCTCTGGGTCCTCGGCTCCTTTCCCTCCTCTCTGTTGAGACGACTGCTCTCATTCTGTCTGCCTTTCACCGCACAGCCTATTTTTAACTTTCAGCATTGGGGGAGGGGAGCAAGGGCACAGGCGTTGGCTTTTCCCTCTCCCTTTTCCTTTGTCTCGATTCTTCTCCGGCCCTCCTCCCAGGGTCCCCACCTTTTCTGCCCTCCTGTCCTATCCTCTCATCCTCTCACTGCCTCCCGACCCTCTGTCCTTCTCCTCTCCCACCCCCACCCCCACCGATGCTGCTGGCTCCTGGGGCCCTCCTTCCTCTGTGGCTTCTCCTGGAGGGGAGCAGTTCTTGGATAGTGCCCATTCTTGCCACAGTCATGCTGGACAACTGCTGGCTAATCTAGGGGCCCCTTTGGAGCAGCAGCCGACACAGTGACATCTCCCCTCCTTCTGGCAACCTGGTCTTCTCTTGGTGTCTAAGACTTTGAATGCTTCCAGGCTCCTCTCCATCTTCTAGACAAGCTTTGTGGGCGCCGCTCTGCTCCTCTCTTACCTGTCTCCGTCCCTGCTGTTTGGATGGGGCCAAGCCAGCTCTGAGCTTCAGAGACCCTTGTGTGACCAGGCCTGGCCAGGGGAGCCCGTCCTGGGGTTTTTGTTGGATTGGGAAAAGGGGTCTTTCCTCTTGGCAGGATGGTGGGATGTCAAATGGAGCTGCCAGGGCTCCTCAGCCCCCACAGGGAGAGGCTGCCTGAGGAAGAGGCCAGCTAGGAGGAAAACAGAAAGGGTGATGGAGGAAGAGAGTCCCGAGCCCTCAGCCTGGAGAGCACCTGGATCCAACTGCTTCTGATCTTTCGGTCACATGAGCTATGTGTGTGTATATATATATATATATATATATATATATATATTTTTTTTTTTTTCCTGAAGCCATTGGCATTTATAACTGAAGGAGGTTCAAAATGGAGGGGATATATGTATACCTATGGCTGATTCATGTTGAAGTTTGATAGAAAACAACAAAATTCCGTAAAGCAATTATCCTTCAATAAAAAAATATTTTTTTTTAAAAAAAGGAAAAATTGAAATATAAAAAATAAAGAGAGTCCTGACTGGCTTGCCATCCTGGCTTCTTGTCCAAGTCCACTCCTGTCCCACATCCCCACGCTATCCTAGGGTTCCTCCTTCCCTAAGGCTGAGAATTCCCAAACACCCAGGCCACACTACATTTCTGGGCTTCAGCCTGTATCGTTAGCTGCCCTGAAGCTTTTGACACAAAGACTTGCAGAGGCACTCGAAACATGGCACGCCCCAAACTGGACTCATCCTGCGTCCATCCTCCAGGACTTTCTGACTTGGGGGTTAATGCTCCCTTCATTCCTTCCACCCACCCTTGCGTCTACCATGCATCCATTCATCCTTCCTTCCTCCTTCCCTCTCTCCTTTCCTTCCTTCTTTCCTTCTGTCCATCGCTCTTCCACCCACCCACCCATCCATCTATCCATCTCCTCTTCCTCATAGCTATCCATCTATCCATATCCTCCATCCATCCAACCACTCGTCCATCTCCTCTTCCTCATAGCTACTATAGTGATGATGATAGTAGTCTATGCTGATGGAGGCCTTGGGTTTTCCCAGGTGGCTTAGTGTTAAAGAATCACCTGCCAATGCAGGAACCGCAGGAGATTTGGATTTGATCCCTGGGTCAGGAAGATCCCCTGTAGAAGGAAATGGCAACTCACTCCAGTATTCTTGCCTGGAGAATCCCAAAGACAGAGGAGGCTGGAGGGCTACAGTCCATAGGGTCACAAAAAGTTGGACACAACTGAGTGACTGAGAGCATATAGGGGGCTTACTTGGTGCCAGGTACTGGGCTAATCAATGCGCAGCTACTCATTTAATCCGCAAAACAAGCTTATGACATGGTAGTGTCATTACACTGTCTAGAGATGAGGAAACTGAGGCAGAGGGGTTGATGATTTTCAGTGAGGAAGTGGAGAGCCAGGATTCATCATTGCTCAGGACAGTCCTGGGAGCTGTCCTGCACACCCCACTTTTCCTGTTTAGGTGGTCACCACATCCTGAACACATTTGCAAGTGGCCACTGGTTTTCAGGATGAGGAGTCCCCCAGGGTGTGTGGAATGCCTCCAGCCATGGGCGCTCACTCCCTGAAGTCCACACCAATCTGGGATGGCTCTAGCCAGCTGAGAAGTTCTTGGTGATGGGTGGGGCCTTTGACACACCCATTCAGCTATCTGAGGGCCTTTGTTCAGCTAAACGCCTCTGCCCACCTACCACTTGGCGGTCTGAAGCCCCTCACGCCCCTCCCTTCTTGACGATTCAGGGCAGAGAGGCTGGAGCAGGGGGAGCTGGACAGCTCTCATTGCCGGCTGCCACCCCTCACTCCAGATAGTTGCCCCCTAGGTGGGGAACTGTCTGAGGCTGTACCACAGGGAGCTATGCCTGGGGGTGACTTGAGCAGATGAGAGACCTCAAGCTTACTTTGTGGTCCACAGTGATAAGTCTCTGAGTGGACGTGGGGTTCCTCTGGGACCTGGGGTGGCGTGGGCAAGCCTGAGAGCCAGGGTCCTGCTCTGATCCAGGCTGTTCCACCCTGGCTGGTGACACTGCCTTTGGGCCAAACACTGCTGTCCCATCCTGGAGAGGGAACAAGGGAGCTAGCATGGGTTGGGGCTGCCCGGGCCGGGGGGCGGGGGTGGTGCGGTGCTGAGGCAAAGGAGGAGGACCCCTTCCTATGTGTGGGATGGATTTGTCAACACCTGGAAGGACTCTGCCCCAAGAGGTCAGCATGGTGGCCACAGAAGAGCAGTACTCAGACGTCCCCTGAAGGCATCCCATTGGCCCACCACTACTGATAGGCCTTCAAGACCTGCAGCAGGGTTTCCCCTGGCTTTCCTCTCCCAGACTGCCCTTGGCCAATGGCCAGACACTTCAAGGGTACTAGACCCAGACCTCATTTGCCCAGCACAGGTCCCCTCCCTCGGGCAGTCTTTGCTTAGGGCCTCCCTCATCCTAGCCGGGACATTCCCTGGGTTGCACTGAGTCTGGGGCTCAGTTTTCTTGTAAATAAAATGGGAAAATTAAAACTCATCTTGGATATTTGAGGATAACCCAGGAAAATGTGTGGTAAGTGCCTGGGACAGTTCGTGGCTCAGCAGGGCTCTCCCTGACCATCTGAGCTGCCTCTCCCCTCCCCTGCCTGCCTTAGAGTCTGGCTCAGGGCTGAGCACACAGGAGATGTTTAAAATCCAGGTGTTGAATTGTGAGGAACTAGCAGGAGGGGGCTGCCCAGGCGGGCTCTGCCACGCGGAGACAGCGAGACAGCGATAGTTATGTCAGCTTACAACTGTGCTCAGAAACACCGATTCAGCACTCGCTTCCGAGTGTAAAGCTCTGTGGGGCTGGGAGGCTGGGGTGCAGTGAGGGAGAGAGGAGCAGGGAGGCAGTGGAGGAATGAGGGAAAGAAGGCACACAGGCACAGAGGGATAGAGGCTGAGGGAGAGGAGGTAAGGGATACAGAAAGAAACCAGAGGGAGAGACTGGCTGAGAATGAAACAAAGACAGGTGGAGAGAAAGCCAGAGAGTTTAGAGAGGCAGAGAGCCAGGAGCGAGTGTGTGCAAGCTCAGGGAACGGAGAGAGAGAGACAGAGAGAGACAGAGGTGTCAGCCAGGCTCCCTGTGCCTGACCAAGTGACCCGCCAGAGGGCAAGTGAGAGACTCCGTTTTGAGTGAAGACCTCTCGAGGCTGTTGTCTTCTGGATCAAGGACCACATCCATTCATGATCTCAACAAGAGCCAGCAAAGGGGGTCCACGGCCTGGAGCCAGCAGTCGAGGAGTGGGCTGTGACCTGGTTGATGGGGGCTCCGGGGGCCTTGGAGCTACGTGACAAGCAGATCACCAGCCTCTGAGAGGGGCCGCCCCTGCCACGGTCTGTTGTTCGGGCCACTCAGGGAACAGCCCTGAGTGCCGGGGTCCCTATGGGCGTCTGAGGTGGCGGAGGAGGGACATTGTGAACGCACACAGGCTGCAGGTCCCGGCGAATGGAGGAGGAGGATGGTGAGTGACCAAATGTCCAAGTCTCTCTGGGGTGGAAAAGTCCTCTCTTATCATCCCACCTCCTTGGTTTGGATGCCTCCATGGTCAGCCAGCTCCCCCCTCCCCTAATCAAGAGAGTCTGCTCTGATGCTGAGAAGGTCTTTGCTAGGCTGACGCTTTCCCTCTGGTCTTAGCTGCTTGTGCTGGGGTAAGCTGTAACCTAGCATGTGAGGTCACAGGGTTACCTGTGGGGAGAGAATCCTACAACTTTCCTCTGCATCCCAAAGGGAAGCAGGAGTGTGTCTCTTTGGATCTCTTATTTGATCTCAGGGCCCTATTGCCCCAGAAAGACTTCCGACTTTCGTTTTTACTGAGATGCTTGGAAGTTACTTTGTAACTTTCTCTAAAGATGGCAGCTTTTAACCCAAAGGGACACTTCACTGATGGTGGAATGACAGGCAGTGGGGAGTGGGTGCAGAGAGATTTAGATGGACGAGGGCTCTCTCTGGCTCCCATTTCCCACTGGAGTCTCTTCCTTTCTGTAGTAATTGGAGGTTCTTGGCAGGTGGGGGCCATTTCTTCCGTTTCTTTGCTGTTCCCCAACCAAGGTCAGTGCGCCCCTCTACCCTCACCCAGGGGGCTTCCTGTGAACGGCAGGAATGGAACATAAGCACAGTTTTTGTACCCATGAACCACATCACCAAGAAAGACCTCAACCAAGGTATGAGTCTTGCCTGTGGGTGACTTGCTGTGTGATCTTTGGCAAGTCATTGCCTTCTCTGGGCCTCCATTGCTCACCTGGGTAAGGCAGGGTTTGGACCAATGGTCTTTGAAGGCCCCTCTAGCTGTTGTGATCCAAGGTTCTTGGCCTTTGACCCTTCTCAAATTGCCTGTTAGCCCCTAGGCTAGGCTCTGAGTGCAGCGGGACAAGCTAGAGGGACTCCAGAGGCCCCAGTGGCTCTAGGCCAGCCAGGCATCCAGACTCCTCCACTTGAAAACAATGGGCGAGATCTCAGAACTGGATGCCTGTGGACTCTCTTATCTGACTCCCTCAGTGACAGATAGAGAAACCAAGGCCTGGGTACACAGGTGGCTTGGTCAAGTTCCTCTGCATGTTAGGTTTGGGTTCAGTTCAGTTGCTCAGTCGTGTCCGACTCTTTGCGACCCCATGAATCACAGCACATCAGGCCTCCCTGTCCATCACCAACTCCCAGAGTTCACTCAGACTCATGTTCATCGAGTCGGTGATACCATCCAGCCATCTCATCCTCTGTCATCCCCTTCTCTTCCTGCCCCCAATCACTCCCAGGATCAGACTCTTTTCCAGTGAGTCAACTCTTCACATGAGGTGGCCAAAGTACTGGAGTTTCAGCTTCAGCATCAGTCCTTCCAAAGAATACCCAGGGCTGATCTCCTTCAGGATGGACTTGTTGGATCTCCTTGCAGTCCAAGGGACTCTCAAGAGTCTTCTCCAACACCACAGTTCAAAAGCATTAATTCTTCTGCGTTCAGCTTTTACAGATAGTTCCTTCTGCCTCTCTGTGCAGTTGGCTGGGTCTTAGGGGTAAATCCTGGTGGGCACGCTGGTGGAGGTGAAAGCTGAGACAGGCTCCGAAGGAAAGTGTGAGTGGAGCGTTGTCTTTCAGGGAGAGGCTCCAAGGGGAGGGAGAAGGGTTAGGTTGTGTACCAGTCCTTGGCCTGTGCACTCCCTGCATTCTGGAATTCCAGAAGCCTGGGCAGTGGCTGGTGTCTGAGTTGGCCATTCTGCGCTTGGTCTCTGGTGTGCAGTGATGGAAGGCCCCACTCCTGGGGCTATGCTGTCCATGGACCAGCAGCTGGACTGAGCCGGACTCAACTGTAAATCACCCATGGAACTGGGCTGGTGGGGATGGTTTATGCATCTCAGGCACCTACCTTGCAACTCAGAACAGGCAGTAACATGTCATTTTAATGAGACTGCAAATTTCCTTGTCACCCAGGAGGTTGACAGGCATGGCCATCAACACCTTGCTTGTCCCAGGGCCCGCCAGGGTGTGTGTGAGGAAGGCAACGGGACTTGGGGTCCAACTAACCAGACATGGGAGAAAGGTGGGACTGGCTTGACTCTGGGCACCCTTGCTCCTCAGGCATCTCTCCTCTTTGACAGCTGCTCCCACTGCCCTTGAATGTGCCGAGCAGATTTTCCTCTCCAGATCTCCACTCACACTGCTCCTGACCCCAGGAACACCTCTCTTTTCCTTTCGATTATCCAGATTCTTCTTTCAAGGCTTAGGTGAAGACCTCTGCCTTCTGGAAGCCTCCTATGGCCAGCCCAGTCGTAACCCTTAGACCCCTGGGGAGGTGGTCCCCGTTTACTTTCTAACTCCAGTAACCAGGCTGGAGTGTTGTCTGAAGCAAGAGAGAAGACCCTGGAGGCTGCATCCAGGCTCAGATGGAAAGAGAAATGTGATTAGCGACGTCTGCCAGTGTCAGGGGCAGGAAGGCAGCAGCCCCTCCTGTTTGGTTTCCCTGTGGAGGCATCTGGGCCATGTGGCCATTTGTCTTAAGATCTGTGCACACTAAACTTCTCTCGTTTCTTTATCCTCTATCTGCCTGGGAGTGATGCCAGCTCCTGGTGGCAGGCATACTGCCCACACACTCTCTGTGTCCCTCAAACTGCTAGGCACTCATGCAGACCCCCAAAACCCTAGTCAGATGGAAAGGCAGTACATAAATGCTGGACTTTACCTGGAGTTGGGAAGTAATTCATAGGGTATCAGAGCCATTTACAGAGGAGAGATCTGGGGGAGTGCAAAGTGGGAAAGTGTTTTCTCAAGATCCCAGAGGGAATGAGTTCTGGGAAGGTCTCTGCTGGGCACAAGAGGTTGCCGGATTGCTGAGGGGTGTTTCTCAGACCAGTGGGGGCAGGGGCCAGCATCCAGCCAGGCACTGGGGTCCCAGGCTGCCTCCCTGGCCCTCGTAGATGCGCCTCTTTTTCTCATCTGAGGCTCGGAGAGCTTTCATCAGTGCAACGTCCTCCCACGTAGGGGAGCCACACCTGTCATTATCCCCATTTCACTGATGGGAAAGCGGAAGGAGCACCAGGTTTATGGCCGGACCCCAGGGCCCAGCCCCTCCAGCAGGTCCGTGGCAGCTGGAGTTGCTCTGGTTCCAAACATAGGCTGTCTCAGCTCAGGCCGGTCTCCAGGCTGGTCGACAAGGCGGGTCTCCTCTTACGGATGCTGATGTAGAGTGTGTGAGTTAGGGAGTCACCTACAGGCCGTTAGTTCTGAGCCCCTTGTGATCCGGATGGAGAAAATGAGGCCCAGAAAAGGCTGGGGCCTGACCCCAGGCTCACAGCCTCCCCTAGTGAACAGGCTCCCTGACAACCTGGTCTCCCAAGGAATGCAGAATACAGCGTGAGCCAGGTTGTACATCTGGGCCTTTGCTGGGGTCCCCCTCTGCCCAGGCCCCAGAACATTAAAGAGAGGAAGCCGCAGGTCTCCTGCCCTGGCAGCCTGCTCTGGGCGTCGTGACACTCGGCCATGCCTGGCTTTCCTACCAGCTTAGATACTTTGACATCTTCCTCATCCTGTTAGGGTAGGGAGAGCAATTCCTAGGCCTGGGGAGCAGCGTGCAGGCCTGGGGCTCAGGAGGGATGCTTGGGGCACCCAGTCTCCGAGCCTTGCTGCCTCGTCCCCAGATGAGGCAGGATCAAGCCTCTCCACGGTCCATCTTCAAGTTCTCACTATGGACAAATGGCTGATGGTAGAACCTTTCCCGAAGTCATGCTGGCAGGAAAGGGGAAGGAGAGGGTGAAGGCGGGAACAGGATGCTGGGAGTTCTGAGATGTGGGTCACGGTGTGGTCCAGAGAGCAGGTCTGTGGGCCAGACACTCCCCCGCAGGCTGGCCTTCCTCCTCTCCCTCCTTCCCTCTTTCTCACCTCTGTTCTCCTACTGCAGCTGTTAATTCAGTCCTCCCCTCCACTTGGAGCACTGTAAAGAGCTGGCCTTCAGCCAGATTTGCATTGGTGGTTTATTGATTTAATTAAGCGGGCCTGTAAGCAGTGTCCCCCTCCATGGTGTGAGCTGGGCAGGGGCTGGACCAGGCACCCATAGGGCGGCTGATGGGCATTAAAGGCAGAGAGGCTGCTGACATCAGGGCAGTCTGATTCAGGGACCTGTGCTTCCTGTCACCTTTATCTTCCTGTCCCTTTTGGACTCTATCAGAAGTGACATTGCAAGTGGCAGTGACAGCGTAGTCAAGCCCGAAGCTTCTGCCAGGGAGAAGAGGCCTCCATGGACAGCGGGCAAAGGGAGCCCTGGCCCCCCTTCAGCAGCCCCTTCTCCTGCACCTGCCTTGCCCGGTGCCCTGGAAAGCCTGTCCTTTCGTCCTCTAAACAGAGCTGCAGTTTTAGAGGCCTGTGGCATACTCCCTATGCCCACTCTTGCCTGGCATCTCCAGATGCCGTCATGGGGCAGGCATTTGCTGTGTCTGCAGAGAAGTCAGGAGTGACTGGAAATGACCTCCACGCTCCCCACCCCTCCCTGGCCAGGGAGCAGAGGCCTGGGGAACTGTGTGGCCTGCCTCCCAGCTGCCCTCTTCAGGCCTCCGTCTTTCTAGGTGTGAGTAAAAGCTGAAGGCAGCGGCATCCGAGGGCCCTGCTGATTCCTCGGCCATCCCTCCTCTTGCACCTGGGAGGCTGCTCTTATGCCATGGAGTGCTAGGCCCTGGGCTGGGGGATTCTCTCATCTCTAGGGTCAGCCAGTCCTCACCCAGCTTTGGAAAGTAGGCAACCTCATCCTCACCTTAGAGACGAGCAACTCAGAGAGGTTGAGTGACCTGCCTCAGGCCACACAGCTTGGTTTGAGCCCAGCCAGCCTTAAGAGGGGGGACAATGATGTTGATGTATTTCCCCTCCCCACCCTATTGCCACGTCGGCCCTTCCAGTCAGTCACAAGACTCTCCCCTCCTCCCCAGAGCTGGAAGAAAAGATTGGCCCCAGGGGAGCAGGAAGAACCCCGGGGGACAGAAATGCTACAGGCAGCCTTTGGTCCTGCTTTAGGGAGAAAGATGGAGGCCCTGGATTGGTGGTGCCAAGTTGGCCACATTGCCCCCAGGGAGCCAGGAACCTGGGTGAGAGGGCTGGGGCTCTGCAGAGCGGCTTCTTTGCAGGACTGGGGCTGGATGCATGGACGGGCTTTGGTGGCTCAGAGTCTGATGGACCTGGTAGGGTCCATGGGGCCCATTGCCCAGATGAGAATACTGAGGCCCAAGGTCACACGGTCTGAGTAGGGGTCTCCTAGGGAGAGTCCAGCCTGGCCCTCTGCTGACCCTCCCTCCATTTATAGCCCTAGCCACCTGGAGCAAGGTGGGCACCGAGCAGGTGCAGGCACCCGCCCCACAAGCCTGTGTCAGCAGTGTCTGTCTCATGAGTTCACAGCTGCTGGCAAACATCTGCTCTGTCTCCCACCCTGGCACCATCTGCCACCCCGCCTGCTCAGCCTCTCTATATAGCTTTCTCAACTTCTCTGTGTCTCTGTGTCTTCCTCTCTCCTCCCTTTGCTCCTTCTCTGAGTGTCTTAGAATTGGTCATCTCTGCCTTGTCCATGGGGCAAGGCCAAATGGTCCAGTGCCTAGGACCTGGGGGAGGTGTAGAGTCAAGTGTGACAGGCCAGGCTTGGGGACTGCAGGGCTGGGAGCTCTGCCATTCCCTGACTGATGGCCCTGAGCTTCCATCTCCTCATCTCTAAAATGGGGAGAACAGTTCTCACCGTGGAGGGCCGTTGCAGGGATGGGGCTGAGGACAGTGCCTGGCACTTTCCAAGGCTCCTTCTGCTCCACACCTAGGTTTAGAGTTACTGCCAGTCATCCAACCTGCCCATTCCCCAACCTGGACATGCCCAGGGATCCTGGGCAGCCCTGAGAAGGTGCAGATTCCCAAGCCCCGTCCTCCCAGATCTCTTCTGCTCAGCTGGATCCATCATGCTGTATCCCTGCCAAGCTGTCCCTGGAAAGCTGTTATCTGCCTCTGGTGCATTAACAGAAAGGGCTAACAGATTGGGGTCCTGGAGCCACCACTCAGCTCACCCAGACTTAGCGCACATCTGCAAAATAGGAAGAATAAGGCTTTCTTCATAGCTTTGATGCAAGAGCTCCTGCAAAGCCCTCAGCACAGGGCCTTCTGTGGACATCACTGGGCTCAACAAACAGGGCTGGCTTTTCTTGTTGAACCCTGCCAGGGGTGGGAGCTCACCCGCTCGGGCTGCTCAGAGTGTTGGGACGGGAGAGCAGGGCTGCCTGTTCTACATGATGCCTTGCTGTGTTGAAATGCTTCAGTGCCCCAAGGAGTCCATGCCTCTGCCTACAAAGCCTCCTCCACCTGCCCACAACACTGGACTTCTTCCTCTGACTTCTTGCAGTGTGACTGGGTAAGCCCACACCTGGCACCTGTTTCCTGCTGGTTTCCTCATCCTCTCTCATCCAGGGTGTTGCAAAAGCCTGCCAAATGGTTGTCCCGGTTCTCCTCTGTACTCTCCACTTCATTCTCCATCTGGACCTAGAAGGATTAAAAGAGAGCATTTTATTGGAGTATACGTCTTAGTATAAAGTTAGTATAAAGTGCTCAAATCTCAAATGTGTGTTATTGTTCAGTCGCTCAGTCGTGTCTGACTCTTTGCGACCCCATGAACTGCAGTACACCAGGCCTCCCTGTCCCTCACCATCTCCTGGAGTTTGCCCAAGTTCAGGTCCATTGCCCCAGTGATACCATCCAGCTATGTGTAGCTAGGTGGATTTCTGCATATGTATACACCATGTAATGTCTCATTGATTGAGATACAGAACAATTCCAACAACCCAGCACGTTCACCCGTGCCCCTTTCCAACCAATAATCTCCCCAGAGGCAACCAGGATTCAGACTTTAATCCCCAAAGTTAATTTCATCCACCCTTGAGTTTTATTTAAATGGGACCACATAGCATATACTCATTCTGTCTCTCTTTCAGCATCATCTGTGAGAGCCAGGCATCCAGTTGCCTGCAATGGGAGTTTGTTCTTTTTCATTGCTGCGTAGTATTTTGCTAAAGGAAGGTGCCATCAGTTAATTCTCCTCTCTTCAGCAGTTGGATGTTAGAGTTGTCTTCAGTCTTTAGCTGTGACGACCATTTTTGTGCACATTCTTGGTGGTCACTGGCTTTCATTTCTCTTGGGTAAATACCTGTGAGTGGAAGTTGGATCACTGCAGAGGCGTGTGTTTCATCTCAGTAAATATTGCTAAACAATTTCCCAAGTGGTTGAGCCAATTAACACTCCCACCAGTAACATATGAGCCTTTTGGTAACTCCACATTCTTGTCAACCTTGGGACTTATCATTTCTTTTTAACTTTAGACATTTTGGTGGGAGAATAATGGCATCTCGTTGTGACTTTGATTTGCATTTCCCTAACGATTGATGAAGTTAAAAACTTTTCATACGCTTGTTGTGCAGCCAGAGGTCATCTTTTGTATTCTGTGTGAGTCTTTTGCTAGTGTCTTCTAAACTGGTTTATCTGTTTTTTCTTGATCAAGATAGTTGTTTCTTGTTCCTTTTAAAATATATAGTGGATTTGATTAATCTGTTGGATGTATGAGCAGGAAATGTACTTTTCTATCTTTGTCACTCCCTTTCCCATCCTCTCAGAACCCCTCACTTTGTCACCACTGAGCCTTTGAATACGGGGTGCTCTCTGCCAGATGGAATCTCCTCCTTTTCTTTGCCTTACTGGGGCTTGCTCTTTCAAGAGCTAAAGCAAACTCCACCAGCTCTGGGAAGTTGGCTCTTCCTGCTCCATATAACCCTGTGTTCTGTATGCATCAGAGCACATAGCCCATTGGATGCAATGAAAGCAAGCCAAAGGGCACCTGGCTTCTCTGCGCACCTCTGGGGCAGGATGGTGTCTTCTGTGTCACAGTTGCCCCATACCTCACACGAGGCTGGTTCTCAATCAACTCTAGTGGTAGGTTTTCAGTGATAGGATGGAGGCAGAGCCCAGTTTGCCTGCAAAGGTCCCAGTTTATACCTACAGATACAATATGGTTTTGAATGGCCCCTCCTGGAGGCTCCGAGGGGATGGGAACAGAAGGGGGTGCCAAGGGGAAGAGAATATTTGTTTCAAGGACAGACTGGGGTCTAGTGCTGACCTGGTGCCAATATGCTGTGTGCTATCAGGTAAATCTCTTCTATGCCTCAGCTTCCTCTTCTGTGAAATGGGGAGAATGAATAAATCTTTGGTTGCCTATGTCTCACGGGGTGGTTATAGGGTAGATGGGATGTCAGAGGAGCCTGTGACAGGAGCGCAATGCAGAGGCATAGAGAAGCCGCTCCTGCCCCCAGGGAGGCTCTGCCTGGGAGGGGAAATGTCAGGCACCCCCCGCCACAACCCCACTGTAGTGAGTATGAGAAGGGAGGGGACACCTGAGGCAGGTCCCGACAGGGGCAACCTGGCTGGATGCTGACACCGGTTACATCCAGGTGGGGCTAAATGTCCTTTTCTGAATGTTGAAAACATTTCATAATTTCAATTAAAGGAATTAAAATATAAAAACATAGGATGGGCCCTTTCAACCCTCTGGGTGCTTGTGAGGAGCCCCTCCTGTCACTCTGGAGCATCACCATTGATGGGGCCGGGCACGGTGCAGGGCTGCTGTGTGGGGCACACACCCCCTTGGATGGAGCTGGCTGAGGACAGGTGTGCTCGGAGTTGAGGAAGAGTGACTCAGTGCCTGGGCCGCGGCCTGGCGAGGGCCAGGTGCCAGGCCTGGGGAGGGGGCGAGGTGGGAAGTGGCAGAGGCGAGCTTGGCTGGCTTTCAGAGTCAGAGTCGGGTGAGGCTTCTTAGAGGCCACAGTTCCTTTGTAAGGATGGGAGACTGACACCCAGAGGGCAGACAGGACTTGGCCCATGTCACGCGGGAAATTCTAGGCCAGATCTCCCCATTGACTCCACTCCCACCTGCCTCATGCTTGCCAGGGGCCAGGAGGCATTTTTCTAGGTTCTGCTCAGGTTTCAGAGGCCTGATGTCACCTAGCGAATCCCTAAGCAGAGGATGTCTTCTGTGTCTTGGCCCTGGGTGCCCCTGCAAGGAGATCCTTAGGGTCCTGGGGCTCCCAGAGAAGATGGAGGTGCTGAGTGGGAAGGCGTGGTGCTGGTGCTGCTCGTCTGGCTTGTGGAAACAATTGTTGGCCTCATGAAATCTTTTCTCAACTCCACAGTCAGTGCTTAGGGGTTGGTGGCCTGAAATTAGCCACGGCGGGAGTATTGATGGAAACAGGGAAATGCTTCAAGACAGAGCGGTTCCCTGGATACCAAGTTTCCCATTTACCAGCATACCACTGCCTGGCCCCATCCCCCTCAGCCACACAGCTCCACTCTATGATTTGAAGAAAGATTTAAAAAATTAAAAAAAAATCATTCTATTGGACCATTCAATTTTTTTAATCTACCCTGCAGGTGCCAAGGAAGTCCGTGTGTTGTGGACTAACCTGGGCTAACTTGTATGTCCTGAACTGACCCTTGATTCTGGGCCATCCTGGGCTAACCAGTGTTCCAAGCCAACCCAAGTACTCTGGGCTAACCATCCGTTTCTGGGCTAACCCAGGCTAATGTGCATATTCTGGGTTAATGGGTGGGTCTGGGCTAAGCTGGGAGCGAGTTCTAGGCTAGCCTGGGCTGACACACGTATTCTGAGAGAAGCTGTAGGTTCTGGGTTACCGTGGGGAATTGCTCCAGACTAATCTCAGGACCTGGGGGTAAAGTTCGGAGCTCTGGTCCCGATGCCCTCTTATTTTTTCAGGGGTGGGAAACAGGCCCTCAGTTTTCCTTCTTATAAATGAGAACAACCAGAGTTAGCAATGAACTTGGAGCTCCGTTGTAAGCGAGCACCTCAAAGGGGCTCAGGAGGCCCAGAACCAGCCTTTCCTCCTGGACTTGTTGGGGAAAGGGAGGCACAACCAGCTCCTGCGTAGGGCAGGCAAGACTGGGCTGGCCGGGTGAGGGACAATGGGGCCTCTGTGGGTTCTGGGGAGGAAGCCAGACAAGAAAAGGGCTCCCTGCTCTTCCTGAAGAAGAAAGGCGGGGATTCATTTAAGATGACTCCAGGGACTTCGCTAGTGGTGCAGTGGCTAGGAATCCACCTGTCAGTGCAGGGGGCAGATCCCTGGTCTGGAAGGATCCCACATGCCGCGAGGCAGCTGAGCCTGTGTGTTGTAACTCCTGAAACCTGTGTGCCTAGAGCCTGTGCTCCGCTCAAGGGAAGCCGCCACAGTGAGAAGCCTGTGCGCTGCAAGGAAGAGTAACCCCATCTCGCCACAACTAGAGAAAGCCCGTGCAAAGCAACAAAGAACTAGCGCAACCAGTAAATAAATAAACAGACTTGACTCCATTCGCAGGCTCACCGGGAACCCCTCCTTCAAGGGGCATTCATGCACAGCTCTGTGTCAGCCAACGCATCCCTGGCCGCCCATGGTTTTTGAGGATGGAGGATCATCAGGCCAGACTCTGTGGCGCCTCTCAGAACCCCTGTCCACGTGACCTCCCTCTAGCCCTCGGTCCATCTTCTGCTGCTTCCCCAGGGCACTGAGGTGAGAGCTACTATATCCCCCACCACTCCCAGCCCCTGGTGACCTCCCTCCTGCCCCAGACTGAAGGACTGCCTTCTGGGGGGTCTGCTGGGCCTGCTGGGAGAGTTTCGTCCAGCATGTGTGCCTTGTGGATGCAACTATATCATGCCCGACAGATACAGTGACAACAGCATTGGTGCCCCCAGTACCACTGAGAAGGCCAGTGCTGACCCCAGAGTGCTGCCCACACCCCGAGCTAGGGGCGCCCCTTAGCCATCTTCCCCACTGGGCACATCTGTCTCCTGCCTCCTCCAATCAAGCCCACTCATTCCGACCCTCCTTTAATACCTAGTTTCTGAGTCCCTCTGGAGGGTGTGTGCTGCACACAGCAGACAGGTGCCTTCCCTGTCCTCCTGCAACTTGCAATTCCTGAACCTATTGCAGCTTTGCTTCTGCCTCTCCCTCTATGTGCAAGACTCTCGCCCCATCCCCTCCTCCAGGAAGCTGTTTCTGATTCCTCACAATGCCTTTGTTCCTTTTCAGTTCCTTGAAAACTGCTCCCTCACCCACTGGGTGCCCTTTTGGCAACCCCAGGTCACTTCCCGGGATGGGTGGGCCTCGAAACACTCCAGCCCATGTGAGAGACAGGCCCATTCCTGGCTGAGGTCCTTCAATCCATCCTTTGCCTCTGATAAGGCCAGCACTGCTATCAAGGTCACAGCAAGGCCCTTTTCTCATGTTGTCTGGGCTGGCCGGGGCTGGCCAGGGGTCTCTACACTTACCAGTTGTGCAGGATGGGGTGGCACCTGGGGTCTGTGGACAGGCAGGCTCTCTGACCATTGTGTTTCTGGTGGGAATTCTGCTCCGAAATCACCAGCCTTGCCTAGTGTTTCTGTTCTCTTTCACCCATCATTCCCCCTGTTTGGCCAGAGTTAGGAATGCGTGGGCAATCCTCTATGAAGGGGTTCAAGATCCTGAAGGATAGGCCTGCCCATCTTTACCTCCAGTTCCTCCAGAAGACAGGCTTCTGGTGGCCCTCTGTATAAAACGCTGACCACCTCCAAAGGCCTGAAGGCCAGCACGTTCTTTTTCTTGCCTGACTCTCCACTCTTGGCAGCAGGCGCCTCCACCTCTGGGCCTGCTCCTCCTTCCTCCCCATGCTCCCCTCTCCCCAGGTCTTCTTTCTCTTCACCTCTCCTTTCCTCTATTCCTCCAGAAAACACAGTCTTATGTTTGAAGGGAACGGGGCACAGTGGCTTCTGAGCTCTAGGGGCTTGGTGGGCAAGAGGGAGAGGAGGGCTGGGAGGTAGCAGAGCAGAGGAGGGTTTGGAAGGCAGAGAAAAAAGTCCAGGAAATGAGGTTTGGGCTGCCCTCAGGGTCAGCATAGAGAAGAGCTGCTTTATTCTGTGGGGAACCGTCGAAGGTTGAGCAGGAGATGGACATGAAGGGCAGGCCTTGGGGCCACTTAGTGGCTATGGATAGGAGAGGAGGGGGCCTGGAGGTGAGGACTAGGTTATATCCACTCTGGGGTCTGAACATGGATTAAGGTCTTGGGGTAACCTTTTCTGTCAGGTGGGTAACAATCCTAAACTAGTGTATTGCTAAGTCGCTTCAGTCGTGTCCGACCCTGTGCGACCCATAGACGGCAGCCCACCAGGCTCCCCCGTCCCTGGGATCCTCCAGGCAAGAACACTGGGGTGGGCTGCCATCTCCTTCTCCAATGCATGAAAGCGAAAAGTCAAAGTGAAGTTGCTCATTCGTGTCTGACTTAGTGACCCCATGGACTGCAGCCCACCAGGCTCCTCCGTCCCTGGGATTCTCCAGGCAAGAGTACTGGAGTGGGGGGCCATTGCCTTCTCCGAAAATAGTGTAAGAAGACCATAATGGCACCCACTCCAGTGCTCTTGCCTGGAGAATCCCGTGGACGGAGGAGCCTGGTGGGCTGCCATCTACGGGGTCGCACAGAGTCGGACATGACTGAGCGACTTCACTTTCACTTTTCACTTTCCTGCATTGGAGAAGGAAATGGCAACCCACTCCAGTGTTCTTGCCTGGAGAATCCCAGGGACGGGGGAGCCTGGTGGGCTGCCGTCTCTGGGGTCGCACAGAGTGGGACCCGACTGAAGAGACTTCGCAGCAGCAGCAGCAGCAGTGATCTGCTGCGTCGTCTCTGGGCACCGCGGCCTGCAATTCTGACACTGGCCACTAGGTGGCAGCCAGCCCCCAGGAGCCCCACCTGCAGCCCCAAGCCTGGGCCAGGAGGACTTTTCCCTTGAGAGGATCAGTCCCAGAGCTGCCTCATCAGTCTGCACTTTGTAGGTGGAATCTTCTCTTCTTACCTACCCACCAGCTTCAGTCCAGACAGAGGCCTCGGGGGCCTTGGGACACTCAGGGGAGGCCATGAATGAGAAACTCCAGGTCCACGTGCCTGATATGCGGGGCTGTCTCGGGCAGGTCTGTGCCAGGGGACAATTTGTGTAGGGTTGCCAGATGTAGCAAATAAATACAATATTTGGGATATAATTATACTGATATTATTCATCATTAATCTGAAATTCAAATTTATCTGGCAACTCCGACTCTGAAGCACTGGCCATCATGAGGGACGAGGCCAGTCGCTCACATATCTGCACTGCACAGGGCGTGGGCTCAGGTTGCTGGGGCTGAGGGCTGTCAGAAAGGGAGTTGGCACAGGGTGGGTAGACCCAGCTTCAGTTCAGTCACTTCCTCTGGATGCCTACTCACCCATCCATTCATTCTTTCATGGGAAAAAGTGGAAACAGTGGCAGATTTTATTTTCTTGGGCTCTAAAATTACAGTGGATGGTGACTGCGGTCACAAAATTAAAAGACGCTTGCTCCTTGGATGAAAAGCTATGACAAACCTAGACAGCGAATTACAAAGCAGAGACATCACTTGGCCAACAAAGGTCTGTCTACTCAAAGCTATGGGTTTTCCCAGTAGTCATGTACAGATGTGAAAGTTGGACCATAAAGAAAGCCAAAGAATTGATACTTTTGAACTGTGGTGCTGGAGAAGACTCTTGAGAGTCTCTTGGATGGCAAGGAGATCAAACCAGTCCATCCTAAAGGAAACCAACCCTAAATGTTCATTGGAGTGACTGATACTGAAGCTGAAGTTCTAATACTGTGGCCACCTGATGTGAAGCGCTGACTCATTGGAAAAGACCCTGATGATGGGGAAGATTGAGGGCAAGAGGATCCCATAGACGGCAGCCCACCAGGCTCCCCCGTCCCTGGGATCCTCCAGGCAAGAACACTGGGGTGGGCTGCCATCTCCTTCTCCAATGCATGAAAGCGAAAAGTCAAAGTGAAGTTGCTCATTCGTGTCTGACTTAGTGACCCCATGGACTGCAGCCCACCAGGCTCCTCCGTCCCTGGGATTCTCCAGGCAAGAGTACTGGAGTGGGGGGCCATTGCCTTCTCCGAAAATAGTGTAAGAAGACCATAATGGCACCCACTCCAGTGCTCTTGCCTGGAGAATCCCGTGGACGGAGGAGCCTGGTGGGCTGCCATCTACGGGGTCGCACAGAGTCGGACATGACTGAGCGACTTCACTTTCACTTTTCACTTTCCTGCATTGGAGAAGGAAATGGCAACCCACTCCAGTGTTCTTGCCTGGAGAATCCCAGGGACGGGGGAGCCTGGTGGGCTGCCGTCTCTGGGGTCGCACAGAGTGGGACCCGACTGAAGAGACTTCGCAGCAGCAGCAGCAGCAGTGATCTGCTGCGTCGTCTCTGGGCACCGCGGCCTGCAATTCTGACACTGGCCACTAGGTGGCAGCCAGCCCCCAGGAGCCCCACCTGCAGCCCCAAGCCTGGGCCAGGAGGACTTTTCCCTTGAGAGGATCAGTCCCAGAGCTGCCTCATCAGTCTGCACTTTGTAGGTGGAATCTTCTCTTCTTACCTACCCACCAGCTTCAGTCCAGACAGAGGCCTCGGGGGCCTTGGGACACTCAGGGGAGGCCATGAATGAGAAACTCCAGGTCCACGTGCCTGATATGCGGGGCTGTCTCGGGCAGGTCTGTGCCAGGGGACAATTTGTGTAGGGTTGCCAGATGTAGCAAATAAATACAATATTTGGGATATAATTATACTGATATTATTCATCATTAATCTGAAATTCAAATTTATCTGGCAACTCCGACTCTGAAGCACTGGCCATCATGAGGGACGAGGCCAGTCGCTCACATATCTGCACTGCACAGGGCGTGGGCTCAGGTTGCTGGGGCTGAGGGCTGTCAGAAAGGGAGTTGGCACAGGGTGGGTAGACCCAGCTTCAGTTCATCACTTCCTCTGGATGCCTACTCACCCATCCATTCATTCTTTCATGGGAAAAAGTGGAAACAGTGGCAGATTTTATTTTCTTGGGCTCTAAAATTACAGTGGATGGTGACTGCGGTCACAAAATTAAAAGACGCTTGCTCCTTGGATGAAAAGCTATGACAAACCTAGACAGCGAATTACAAAGCAGAGACATCACTTGGCCAACAAAGGTCTGTCTACTCAAAGCTATGGGTTTTCCCAGTAGTCATGTACAGATGTGAAAGTTGGACCATAAAGAAAGCCAAAGAATTGATACTTTTGAACTGTGGTGCTGGAGAAGACTCTTGAGAGTCTCTTGGATGGCAAGGAGATCAAACCAGTCCATCCTAAAGGAAACCAACCCTAAATGTTCATTGGAGTGACTGATACTGAAGCTGAAGTTCTAATACTGTGGCCACCTGATGTGAAGCGCTGACTCATTGGAAAAGACCCTGATGATGGGGAAGATTGAGGGCAAGAGGAGAAGGGGACGACAGAGGATGAGATGGTTGGACGACATCATCGACTTAGTGGACATGAGTTTGAGCAAACTCTGGGAGGTAGTAAAGGACAGGGAAGTCTGGTGTTCTGCAGTCCATGGCATCGAAAAGAATCAGGCATGACTGAGTGAGTGAACAGCAATCCAGCCCCCATCCATCCGTCCACCCACCCGCCTGTCCGAGTCTCTCCTTGAGGACTGGCTAGGCTCTGAGAGCGTAGAGACCACGGGCCACTGTCCTCACATTCTCATGGGCTCTATTTCCGTCTTTCCAGTTCCAGCCCATCCAGCTTCTCTCTGGAGCTTGGCAGAGCCTGGTGGTGGAACCACACGGAATCCGCGACTTCTGCCTGCTGAGAGTTGTGCTCAGTGTGCTGGCTGGACACACGCTCCGCTTTTCCCGGCACTGGACTGGGATGTTCAGGGGCCGGGGGGGCTCGAGTGTTGACAACTGCACCTTCGCCAGGTAGTCGTGCACACGGGTGGCACTAGGAAGGGCAGGGGAGGAAAGGGGAAGCGAGGGTGGAGGGACGGCCACTCTGCAGGCCGGCCCCGAGGGCGGGCCTTCATGTGCAGGCAGCACCTGCCTTCCCTTGGCGCCCTGGGGCACAGGTGGCTCAGGACTCAGAAGGCCAGCTCAGGGATGCCTCCTGGAGGCCCGTTGACCTCATCTCCTGCTCCCACAATCCCACTCCCATGATGACAGATGTGAAAACGGAGTCCCAGAGAGGGGTCGTGAGTGACTCAAGGCCACACGATGTCCTGCTCCTCATCTGAGTGCATTGCCCTGTGTCCTCCGGGCTCTGGTCTGCTCTAGCTCTCAGGCACTGTGAGGCACCTTCTGTCCCCCAGGGGTCCCCAGCTGGCCCTAGGCTGGGCCATCTGCAGTCACACAGCCTGGGGCCTGAAGACCTGACCTCAGCCACCCTCTTCACAGGGAAGAAGATTCACGAGGCAGGTGAGTTACTTTAAAGGAACCTGCAGTCTTTTTATCACCTTGATGGCTACAGTGGATTTTGTTTCAGGGAATATCTGTAAGACTTTAATTAAATCAGGAACTCAGGCCCCGCCAGCTTCCCTGCTGCTTATCAGCTTCTTAAGGCTGTGATTCATTACCCAGGATTATTTTTTTCATCCCTGAAATAATCTTTAAAGGCCTTCTATCAGGAAGATTAAAGCTATAAGTCATACATGCACACACAGTTGCTTTCTTTTTTCTGCATATGGTGGTGTGGAGCCACCCAGAGGACTGGGCCACACGCTGCCCTGGCCTTCTCGGTCCCTCAGGGACCCTCTGCTGCCCTGGCTGGGGGAGGAGCAGGTGGTGTGGCCCTCTGGCTGGACAGAGGTTTGGCTAGAGTTGTGGGTGCTGGGGTAGGGTGGGTGGGAAGTGGGAGAGAAAGAAATTTAGCATTGGGTTTCCCCTGATGTCCTGGGTGAGAAAGGCCAGGCCTGTCACTCATCACCCTCTACCCTCACCAACAAAATGCAAAAGAAAGGGAGAGACAGAGATGGGCTTAGCCCCTCCTCGACCTGCAGCTCACTTCCTCTTCCTCTTCCTTCCGTGCGTGATGACTCTTCTCCTTCCTTCGCTTAACAAACATCCACTGGTCCTGCTCCGGGTCACTGTCTGTTCTGGGTGCTCAGCCGGGCAAGACGGATGAGATGCCTTTTAGGGATACAGACAAGTAGTGAGGGATGACACCACATTTATTTCTCTCTCCCTCTCTTTGACTCTTTGCCTCCCGGTCCTCTTTACCCCATCTTTCTCTGTCTCTGTCTTTGAAACTGGAGAAGCAAGGCTTTCCTTTCCAGTGAGAGGCAGGACTTCTTACTGGAGGTAGTGACCTTGGACTTATCTTGAACTGCTCACAATGACTCTCCCCTGGGCCAGCTTCCTCAGGGACAGGATGGTCTCAATCCAGGTCCTTGAGGATAAATGAAGTCCCTGGTTCAGCCTCTAACAGGAACAAGGCAATCGGGGGCATGGAGAGAGGAGGGTGGCCTTCCTGGAGGAGGTGGTAATGAGGACCCGGGTAGGCTGCAAAGAACTTGGGTCTGGAGCGTAACCTGCTCTGGTCCTCACGCTCTAACCCCTAGGCACCCAGTGCCTGTCTCATCTCTTTTGAGGGTGAACTATGAGGTGCTGAGACTCAGCTTTTGACAGACTCTTCCCACTCTAGCCCTTGGCCATTGCCAAGTTCAGTGAGTTGTTAGTCACACCATAAGTGTCACAGCTTTGGAAATGCTACTTTGTGCAATGTTGGTTGGAGTCACAGGTGCTGGCGGGATAGCAGGCTCCCCCAGTCTGCGGTGGCTGTGTGCATGGGGGCAGATGGGAGCCCAGGAAGTCTCACATAGAGCTTCCAGGTGGGTCTACACTGGGACTCAGAATTGCCCTGCACTTGCTGGGGCTGGGAGCAGTCGCAGGTACCGTTGGCATGAGTTGGTCTGCAAACATGTGTATGTGAAGAAGAAATTCCATGTGTGGATGTGATGGACCGAGATGGGGCAAGGGAACACGGGACCTGGGAACCTGGGGTGGGATGGGCCCAGCCCCCAGCACATGACGTTACTTCCATTCTCTTCCACTTCCAGGCCTTTGCATGGGCTGTTCCCACACATCTCCACCCCCACATCACCGGGGATCATCCACCCATCTCACGCCACACCGCCCAGATGAAGCCAGGTCCCTGTTCAGCTCCCCTCACGCCGTGCAAGGCCCAAGTCCTGAGCAGCCCTGGAATTGATTCATGCAGTGACCTGTTGGGACAGGCTCCCTTTGGGGGCTGTCAGCCCCACAGGGCAGGACTGTAGCTGTTGGCTCATGGCTGGGCCCCTCTGCCTGGCAAAAGTCTGCCAAAGGAGAAGACGAGTTGAGGGGAGGGATTTGGAGATGTGGAGTTCCCAAGAGGGGCTGCTTCAGGTCCCTGGTGTTGCAACATGTTCCAGAACAGAAGCATTCTTGGTCCGCTTCTTCCTAGAACACCAAGGGTCTTTGTGATGCTGAGAACCAGCCAGGCTGGCCCCAAGATGGGATCACATCTGTCAGCCTGGCTTTCTTCTCCTGGGGCTGCAGGTGTGGCAGGGGCTTGGGCACACGGGAAAGCCCCCTTCTTTCCCCAGCCTCCTCACCCTTTCCTGGGTTGGGGTGGGAACTGTAGATAAAGACAATGAGCAGGCAAGATCTGGTGGCAGACACTACTACGACCTCCTTCACATTGCAGGCTGGCCAGGCCGGTAGACATTTATATTTATATTGATTTGTGTCACATATGATGACTTCATTTTCTGAAACAAAACTCAGGAATGTATGCAGAAATGTATGCAGTCAAATCTAGGCCATCTTGATTTTCTGTAACATCTGTTCCCAATTGTGTGTGTGTGTGTGTGTGTGTGTGTGTGCATGAAGCCCTAGCGTTTTATTAGACAGTGATTGAGTTTCAGGGGCTGTGGGCTGACCTGTGGTTCATCTGAAAGTTGAGGGTGAAGGCTGACCACGGAGAGGCAATTAGCTCGTGATTGCTGGAAGGGCAAAGGTCTCTCCTTATAATGATAGCTCCTGCTTATTGGCACTCAGCAAGCCCTCTGTGGGAAATGTTATATGTGCAGCATTTCTGGACCCTGCAACAGCCTTGTGGTGTAATTGTTACTGTCCCATTTTACAGATGAAGGAGCAAAGAGACTAGGGTGCTTCATTCATTCACTCACTCATTCACTCATGCATCCACATGTTCATAAGAGTCTTTACAGTAAGTCCACTGTGTGCTGGGTCCTTGATGGGAAGTGAGGGAGCTGGCTGAAACTCAGCCCAGCTAGGATTGGACCTGATCTCATTGCAGGCCTTTCCTGGTACCACACCTGCTCAGAAGGAAGTGCCTCAAAGGAGCTTGATAGAAGCCCGAGGATTGGCTGGGTTCACAGACGAAGGATGACAGTGCAAGGAGGTGGGGTCCTGATGGGGGCTGGGCTGGCCACCGCTGGAAGGCAGGGCCACTTTGGGCTGCCCAGGGATGCTTGGAATTCACCCCTGGTCTGGTCCAAGTTTGGAGCCACACTTGTGCACTTCACTTTTAGAAAATCTTGGCTAAAAATGGAAAACCTCAACAGTCCTTTATCTTTCTGCCTCTCCTGAGCCCTAATTCTCCCACATCCTCTCGGCGGCAGCGCAGCCCGCCTCGGCTCTTGCCTTGGATACAGCACGGCTGAGGTTCTCAAGGCCTGTTTGTCTTGTTATATCAACATAGCAGAAGCAGCGGCAGCAAGGCTGATAAAATAATAAAGCTCCTTATTTGCATCAGGCTCGATTTCATATCCCTGGTCTCATTTTGTTCAGTGGCCAAAGGAGGGAGGCGCTTTTATCACCACCCCCATTCTCAGCCGAGGACACTGGGTGTGGACATTCTCTGCCCTGCCGGTGCTTCTGTGCCAAGGTTTGGCCAAAGCTCCCTTCACTTGGTACTGGGTGGGGGCAGGAAAGCCAAAGGCAGCGGAGGTTTGCACCTGAAAGAGAAAACTCTGCAGTCACAATCTTGGTGTTGAGGCCTCAAATACTCCTGGCCTCAGTTTCCTCATCTGTACAATGGGGCTAATAAAGTGCCTCCCCCTCCCCCACCACCTTTTACATGACCCTTTTGGGATTAAGTGAGATGCTGTGTGTGTAACCCTGTTGGTACAATGTCAGCACAGAGTAGGTCAGGATGAAGGGTGATGAGGAGGAGAAGAGCGGAAAGGGGGCAAGACAGTCACCCCCTTGCTGCAGAATCTAAGCTGAAAAGTATGGGAAAATGTCCCTGGCAGCTCATGGACAGGCAGGCTTTCCCAGCCAGAGGGAGGAGGCTGATGTTACCATGTGCTTGGCCAGGAGCTAGGCATGTGGAGTCAGACCACCTCCCTGAGCCTTTCTTTCTACCTTTATGAAATGGGAATGAGCCACCTGTCTGCTTTCCCAGGGCCATCCGGCAGCTCAAACCGTATCACAGATGTGAAAGATCTCAGGAAAATTTCTGGCACTGCTTAAATCACAGAACAATAGGCACTTCCAGTACTATCAATAATTTCCTCTGTTTCACCTCTCAAAGGACAGAGAAAAGACTCCTGCCCGAGAAGCTTCTAGCCCGAGATGATTCATTCCCTCCCTGTGAGTCCCTGCAGCCTCCTGTGGCACCATTCCACCTGCACCCTGCACCCCCAGCCCTCTCTGCTCCAAGGGTCTGATCTTGGTGGTCTGTTTGAGACCCTGGGATCCGGCGCAATGGCTCCTGGAAGCCATGATGCCACCAGCTTGCTGGGTGACTGCTCTAACTTCAGGGCTTTTGTCAAACGGCTTGGGTTGTTGGGAGGGTCCAGTGAGGTGGTGTATGGACATGCGTGTAGCACACGGTGGGTGCTTAAGGCATATTAGGCCCTCCTTTCTTGACTTCTCAGTCCTAAGCCTTCCCCTTCTTGAATATAAACTTTGGCTACAAGATGAGGGGGTTGGAACTTGAAAGGATGGCAAAGCATGAGGCTATTCTTGGGACTACCCCACACCCTCCAAGGGGCAGGCAGACACCACTAATTAACTGGAATCAGCCTCAGAATCCCTGTTAACCGAGGATCCAGGGAACTTCAACAATCAGTTTATACAGAGTCTGAACTTCTAAGGACTGGAACAGTCCCGGTATGGGAAGGCTCAAGGATTCTACATCGGGGGAGGGTGGATTTAAAACTTGCTGTGTGAGAACAGGAGGAATGAGAGGAGGAGGGGACAAGAAGGAAGATGATATAATCCCTCTATATGCATAAGACCTGTTGCTTCCAGAAGGTTCCCTGAGACACAGGAGGGCCTGCGCCTGGCAAAGAGGTACAGGTTGGAGGCTGAGAACCCTGGACCTGGGGTTCAGTACCTGTCCTTTCCCAACTGTTGGCTCCAAACAGGCTCCAATCATGTCATCGCCACCATCTTTTACTAAGGGCTTACTCTGTGCCAGGTCTTCAGCCGGGCACGTGGGTCTGTGACTTCACTAATCCTCAAAGCCCCACTCATCCCCGTTTTATAGACAGAGAGGCAGAGACTAAAACATGGGGACTTGGTCGCTAAGGTTGCACCTCCAGACAGGAGCTGAGCGGTAAACTCCCATCTGTTCCTGCTGGATTTACTCAGGCCATTAGCCAGGTCCCTGACATCAAATGAATTCTATAATTTGTAAACGCAGCTGAGTGGCTTTTACAGAGGAATGTCGGGAAGTGATAAAAATATATATATATATCTTCGATAGATTTATGGGGCAGCTGAACGCCAGCGTTTTAGCCCCTCCTGCTTTCTCGAGGAGCCACACACGACCAGAGAGGAGACCCAAGAAGGCTTTCGTGGCCAACAGCCAGGCCTTCCATTGACTTGTACAAGACAGGTTTATGGCGGCCCAGAGGAGACCAGCAATGCAGAGTGAGAGGCAGAAGGCTGCCTCTGTCTAGGGCTCAGGCGGGAATGTGACAGGCTGGTAGGTGAAGCCTGGCAGGGTGCTAGAAAGTTCTTTGGATAGCAGGCTGACAGAGGCATTTCTGAGGCTATTTCTCCCGCTCCCTTTCCCCTGCCTCAACCCCATCCTCTAAAGCACTGAGAACATACATGCCTGCCCCTTCTTTTAGGTCACCACCTTCAGACACTTAAGGCTGTGCTCATGCCCTCTGCCAGGGGGCATCTGGGGCGTGTCTTCTCCAGTCAGTGCCTTCCAGGCCCCTCTGTTTTATCCAGCACATCAGAGGTGCTCCGTAACTAACAAGCTGCCTGGTGCGGTGGTGAGCTCCCCAGAGCTGGGGGCATTCAAGCAGAGGCTGTGAGAATGAGTTCGGGTGAGGCAATTAGGCTGGATGGCCTCTAAGACTCTTTCTCATCCTCTTTGATTCTAGTCTGGCCCTGGCATTCATGGAAGCCACCGGAAGGGTCTGCCAGGAAGCTAGAGTGAGGTGACCAACTTGATTTGCTCAAGACTAAGGAGTTTCCAGGGATGTGGGACTCAGTGCTAAAACTAGGAAAGTCTCTTTCCTTCCTCTTTTTCTGGCAGCTGGGCAGAGGAAGGAGGGGCCTGCCCTCCACTGGTTGCCCTGGTATAACCTGCCCCAGCTGTCTGTCAGGCTGTCCCCAGCTCAGCCCCTGGCCTCTGTCTGTCACCTCACTTGCTTCCTCTGCCCCAGCTTCCCTGCTCCCTGCGTGGTGGAGGTGGAGAGGGTGGAGACTGGAGTGGGCTGAGGGGAGAGTCTCCTCCTGCCCAAGGCTGTTCCTCACAGCTGGAGGGCAGACCTAGAGGGTGGAGGACACTGGACCCCTTCAGGGAAACAGAGCTGTTCCCCTGTCAGTCCTCAGCAGGGCTGGGCTGGGCCCTGAGGCTCACTGTGGCTGGGCTGCAGCCCCTCCCTGCAGCCTGGTACTCGGCAGAGGTGGGCTGGGGGCAGGGTGGGAGCAGATGGTCCCAGGAAGGGGCAGTGGCAACCGGGAAACTCAGGCCCTAGGCTGACCTCACCACTGACCCGGGGTACGCCACTGCCCTCTCTGAGCCTCAGTGTCCTCACGGGGGTGGAAGAGAGTCCCCTGTTCCTGCCACTCACTGTGTGGCCCGGATGGCGGGATCCATAGCTCTGACACTTCAGGGGGTGCAGGGGGTGATTCTTAACATGAACCAGGCCTAATTCTCGCTCAGATTATCAGGGGGTGGACCCCAGTCTTGCTCTTCATCACACACATGCTGAGCAATGTGCAAATTCCCTCGTGGCTTCCACACCTGACTCTGTATACACCCACCCACCTCCACATAGCCACACCCCACTCATCCACACAGACACACCTTCAGACACCCCCATACACCTTCATATCTCCCCATGCCCGCACATCCTCAAGCACACATACGTCCACCCCCGACCCCGAGCACTGCCTTCCCAGGGAAGGTGACGGAGCAGCAGAGACATGGCGTGTCAGGATGAAGAACTGTGGGAGAGCCTTGCTCTGCAGCACAGATGGGACTCAGGGACTGGAAACCAGCGGGGTGGGGAGGCAGGTCACCCACAGCCTGCAAAGGGGGAGTCCTGAGTAGACTCCTCCAGCCTAGGCCCCGGGTGCTGGGTCCTGCAGGGGTGCCAGGGGGCCCTGCTCCCCTCTCACAGCCTGGCTCCTGGAAGTGGCTGGACAAGCCCAGCCTCATATCCCTGACCCTGAGCTTCAGCCTTCTTTCAAATGCAAGAGAAAATGCGGTGGGGAGAGTGGAGGTGACTGGCCCAAGGTTGTGCAGAAACCAGGAAGGAAACCAGATCTCTCCCGAGAGGCTCTGAGATGCGCTAGGAATGTGACACACAGAAGCTGCGGAGGAGCCTGCGGGAGGAGGCGCTTTCATCTGCCTGGGCCCCCGGAACACTTGACTCCCAAAGGCCAGAGGCTCCTCCAAGGGGCCATGGATGCAGGGGTCCTTTGGGAGGAAGGCTGGGTGGAGCCAGGGGCCAGCAGCTCTGGCTGCTTCTCCCTCGGGGGTCTCTCTGCCTCCCTCCCCGCCCCCATCTCCTGATCTGCTCACCTGTCCATCTGTTTTGCTCTAGACTCTTGCTCTAGTTCTGGTCCCAGCCTCAGTCCACATCCCAAAGAGCCTTCTCTGTGGTTGCCTCCCCCTGGGCCAGCACCGGTGCCAGGCCACGTGATCCCTCCCAGGCTGCCATTTCACCCCTGTCCAAATAGTGCCGTCTGGTGGGTGTGGGCGGGGCCATCCCAGCTCCATGGAGACATGGGGTAACTCTTCCTGGAAGAGGGAGTTGGGGCCCAATCTTGAAGGAGAAGCACGATTTCAAAGAGTGGTGGAAGTTCTAGCTCAGGGGACGCTAGAAATGTCAACTGGGGAATGGCCCGCCTGGAGGGCCAGTGCAGCCACGAAATGAGTCAGAGCGAGTACAGGGCGAGAAGGGTGGGCTGAGGGTGCAGAGGGTGGAGGGTCTGCACTGAAGGGATGGAGAGGGAGCCAAAGCAGATGATGGGAACCAGGGTTGCTTGGGAGCTGGGGGAGGACTGGAACAGGGCTGTGCCTCCCCAGACCAAAGAGGGGGGCCAGCCACGTCAGCTGCTGTAAAGGGGCCTAAAGTGACCATCAGGAGGCTGGTGGTGACCTTGGGCAGAGCAGCTCCATGCTTTGTGGGCATGGAGTGAGGAGTGCAGGGGTGAGGAGTGAGGGGAAAGTGAGGAGTGCAAACAGCAGCCACAGATTACTTTGTAGCTTCATAGGGGAGAGAGGGCCCTGAGCCCAGCCTGCTAGGTACCCCTGAGATGGATAGTGGGGAGTGCTTCTGAGCCCCTGGCTCTCCTGCAGGAGGCAGGAGAGGGCACAGGAGCTGATAGAAAGTGAAGGTGAAGAAAGTGAAAGTGAAGTTGCTCAGTCGTGTCCGACTCTTTGCGACCCCGTGGACTGTAGCCCTCCAGGCTTCTGCGTCCATGGGATTCTCCAGGCAAGAATACTGGAGTGGGTTGCCGTTTCCTTCTCCAGGGGATCTTCCTGACCCAGGCATCGAACCAGGGTCTCCTGCATTGCAGGCAGACGCTTTTAACCTCTGAGTAGCTTCCAAAGCTCCAGGACGAGCTCAGGCTGCATTACCAGGTGACATCTGTCCTGCTCTGCCCAGACCACAGCCCCAGGGCCCTCACCCTTGGACAGGCAGGAACAAACTGCTGTGTGTCTCCAGGAAAGGGAGTGTGGTGCCGGGGCCACAAGCACTGAGCTGGGCGCCGGGTGCTGAAGAAGTTCCGGAGCTGGAGTTAGGGAGAGCATGATCACTGCTCTCAAATGTCTGAAAATCTGTCTGTTCAAGCAAGAGGAATTCTACTTGCCCAGGGTAACTCCTGAAGGCAGAGCTAGCTTCAGAGCTGGGGAGGGTCAGTCAAGAGGCAATTTTCAGCTCAAATGAGCAAGTCTCTAGGTCAGTAGTGTCCCTGTGTGTCTGCTGGAGGCTCAGGGACCGGTGTGAGAGTCCTGCCGCTGGCAGCAATGGGCAAAGGATGTCGCTTTGTCATACCTTGGATGTCTTACACATTCAAGGTACCCAAAGAACAAGGGATCCAAGGGACACCCACGAACTGCATGATGTGATCTCTGCTCTTGGGGGCTGACGGGATCGTCTGGGAAACTTGACTCGGACAAAACACAGAGTGAGCCAGGGGAATATGAAGGACTGTCAGGCCCATTCCATATTTCTGGAAGAACCTGGGCCCAAATAGAGCTGCCCTGCACTGGCACAGGCAGGCTGGTGGACAGTAAGGAAGAATACAGTTGGAATGGGGTAACCTTGGGCAGGGGGAGCAGGAAAGGGGTTCCAGCTTCCGGCATGAGGAGGGGGTTGGATGCGCACAGATGACCTCTGCAGTTCCTTGACTCCAGAGTTCCTTGGCAGCAAAAAACATCGCAGAACTCTAAGCGGCACACAAGGTTACTGAGGACGGAGCAGAGATCCCAATATAGCTGGCGGGAGGAAGGCGGCAGCGGGCGGGGGGAAAGTAGGTCCCCCGAACAAATGAGGTGGGGCACGAAATTAACGAGGCTGGAAAGGGCTGAGCTCGGGGACTCATTTTTAAGAACTGTCTTTTAGCTAGAAAAATGAGGGGAAGGGATTTGGGCAATGAAGATGTAATGGAGATGGTGAATGCATCTGTCAACCTCTAGCCAACTGGCCAGAGAGAGGGGCCTCCTGGAGAGCAAGGATGAGGTGCAGATCAGAGGGCTGGGGTGATTCCTACACGCCATGCAAGGCAGAGAGGAGCTAGAGATGGGAGGCAGGGGACAGCGACGGGGGACAACCATCTCCTGCCCACCCCAGCAAGGCTCCATACCGTCCTGTCCCCTGCCTGCCCTCAGGCACGCGCAATGATGACTTCTCCTATCCCAACCTCTGCTCGTGCCATCTCTTCACTTGGTATGCTCTTTTACCCCTGGCCAAGAGGGGCTTGTCCTAAATGACCTCCAAGGGTCCTTCTGCTTGGCCTCTTGCATGGTGGGCATAGGGGCTGCCCGGGTCACTGGTTACCTTCACCCTTGCCTCTTTGGGAAGAGTAGATGCTGGTGCCTTGGTGACTTAGGACCCTGCCTACCCTTCCCTGTCCCAGGGTAGTTAAACTGTGGCTCCCTGGAGATAGAGGCTCTACTGGATTCTCTCTGGTCTACCCGGCCCCTCGTCTGGCACCCAGGGCAGAGGTTGTGCTGAATGGATAGCTGGATAGATGGTGGTGGAGGCAGAGAGGGGAGAGTGGCTGGCTGGCTGGCTGGATAGATGGATGGATCAATTCAGTTTGACCACCTGTATGCATCTGGCAAAGAGCATAGCTAACTCCCTGGTGGCTCAGAGGTTAAAGCGTCTGCCTCCAATGCGGGAGACCTGGGTTCGATCCCTGGGTCGGGAAGATCCCCTGGAGAAGGAAATGGCAACCCACTCCAGTATTCTTGCTTGGAGAATCTCATGGACTGAGGAGGCTGGTGGGCTGCAGTCCATGGGGTCACAAAGAGTCGGACACGACTGAGTGACTTTACTTACTTACTTACTTAGCTGCGTTAAAAGGATTCTATCCTTCACTGGGTGGGAGGGTGGAGGGAGGGAAGGATGGAGGAGGAGAAAACAGGGAGGAAGTAAGGAAGGAGGAGTTGGGTAATCTAGTTCAAACCAGAACTGCTGGGCCCCTGAGGAAGAGGAAGGTGCCCTTCCTGCCTCTTCCCAGGGCAGGGCCCCATTGCTTCTGCCATTGGCCTCTGCAGAAGGTGGCTGAACTCTAGGATCAGGGCCCAGGAGAGGGAGTTAATTGAGACTTGACAGGCCTGGAGGCCCAGAGTGGCGAGGAGCACCATCCAAGGTCACCAGCGGAGGAGGAGGGCAGAAGGAAAACAGTCCCTGAGCTTCATCCTGCGACAGCCCCACAGCTATCCTGCGACAACCCCACAGCTATCCTGCGACAGCCCCACTTCCAAGGTCACCAGCGGAGGAGGAGGGCAGAAGGAAAACAGTCCCTGAGCTTTCCTACGACAGCCCCACTTCCCTGGAATCCCACCCCTTTTCCCTTTAGGCAATCCCCATGAGCCGCTCCCTTCTCCAGGTACAGGAGGGCCGAAGCGGAGGTGGTTGGGGGATGCTGAGCTGAATCGCCTCCATGCCAGAGTCCCCCAGGCTCGGTCAGCAGAGCAGGAGGAGAATGCAGGACGGCTCTGTGCTCACATCGCACTGGCCCTCAGGAAGCCCAGCGGCCCTGGAAGCCCCTGCTGCGTCCTCCTCCCTATATAGACGTGGAGAGAGAGGGGGTGGGGCTCGAAAGGGCCCTCAGGCTGCCCTTCATTGGGCCAGGGTGAGGCCCAGAAGCCCAGGCTGCCCCCAGAGCTGCGCTGTGGGCCTTGGGAGGGTCCTTCTACTCCCTCCCCAGCCCCACTGGCCCAGCCGCCTCCTGTGGCCCTGCATAGGTGACAAGGCCCTGGAAGAGGTACAACCAGCTGGACTCCTCAGGAGCTGTCGCCAGGGCTCCGGGAGGCAGGGGGTGGAGGCGGGAAGGGAGTGAGCCTGGAGACATGGGAAGCCTGGAATCCAGCAGCCACTTCACACCTGGCTTGTTAATTGCCAGATTGATTTCAGATCCCAGTCTCCAGGAAGGCCCCCAAATCAATCCCTCCTCTCCTCCCTTCTCTGGGCTCAGGAGTTATCTTTAAAGCCACAGCTGTCCCACCTACTTTGGCTAAGCCCCTGTAGAAGAGCAGGCTTTGAGCTCCAAAGCAGGCCCAAGGTTCTGCATAGGAAAGAAAAGTCTTATCCTGAAGGGAAGCATGGGAGCTCATAAGGTGTGATTGGAGGGGTGTTAAGAAGACCCTTTTACTCAAATCCCCATCTTACTGAGATGCCCTGATGTCTATAATTCTACTATTAGGAAGTCATACTTTTGGGCGAATTAGACCAACAATTCAGGAGTCCAAATCGTGGAGGCCCAGGAAAAGGAGCAGAGAAGCCTGAACTCAGGCCAGACCCTAGTGATGGTTGCAGGTGAAGGGCCGCCCGGAGCCAGGTAGGGTCAGTCTATGCAGGCACGTTATTGTTCCCCAAGGAGGTATGTCCCAACTTAGTAGGCACATTTCAATGGCTGGGCAGCCACTGTGTCCCAGCCCTGAGCCCAGCACAGTGACAGTATCTATGTCGGCACAGCCTTGTGAGAAGGGCACTCTTGGCCCCGTTCCCTACACAGGGACACCGACGTGCCTNGACATCTGTCCTGCTCTGCCCAGACCACAGCCCCAGGGCCCTCACCCTTGGACAGGCAGGAACAAACTGCTGTGTGTCTCCAGCAAAGGGAGTGGTGGTGCCGGGGCCACAAGCACTGAGCTGGGCGCCGGGTGCTGAAGAAGTTCCGGAGCTGGAGTTAGGGAGAGCATGATCACTGCTCTCAAATGTCTGAAAATCTGTCTGTTCAAGCAAGAGGAATTCTACTTGCCCAGGGTAACTCCTGAAGGCAGAGCTAGCTTCAGAGCTGGGGAGGGTCAGTCAAGAGGCAATTTTCAGCTCAAATGAGCAAGTCTCTAGGTCAGTAGTGTCCCTGTGTGTCTGCTGGAGGCTCAGGGACCGGTGTGAGAGTCCTGCCGCTGGCAGCAATGGGCAAAGGATGTCGCTTTGTCATACCTTGGATGTCTTACACATTCAAGGTACCCAAAGAACAAGGGATCCAAGGGACACCCACGAACTGCATGATGTGATCTCTGCTCTTGGGGGCTGACGGGATCGTCTGGGAAACTTGACTCGGACAAAACACAGAGTGAGCCAGGGGAATATGAAGGACTGTCAGGCCCATTCCATATTTCTGGAAGAACCTGGGCCCAAATAGAGCTGCCCTGCACTGGCACAGGCAGGCTGGTGGACAGTAAGGAAGAATACAGTTGGAATGGGGTAACCTTGGGCAGGGGGAGCAGGAAAGGGGTTCCAGCTTCCGGCATGAGGAGGGGGTTGGATGCGCACAGATGACCTCTGCAGTTCCTTGACTCCAGAGTTCCTTGGCAGCAAAAAACATCGCAGAACTCTAAGCGGCACACAAGGTTACTGAGGACGGAGCAGAGATCCCAATATAGCTGGCGGGAGGAAGGCGGCAGCGGGCGGGGGGAAAGTAGGTCCCCCGAACAAATGAGGTGGGGCACGAAATTAACGAGGCTGGAAAGGGCTGAGCTCGGGGACTCATTTTTAAGAACTGTCTTTTAGCTAGAAAAATGAGGGGAAGGGATTTGGGCAATGAAGATGTAATGGAGATGGTGAATGCATCTGTCAACCTCTAGCCAACTGGCCAGAGAGAGGGGCCTCCTGGAGAGCAAGGATGAGGTGCAGATCAGAGGGACTGGGGTGATTCCTACACGCCATGCAAGGCAGAGAGGAGCTAGAGATGGGAGGCAGGGGACAGCAACGGGGGACAACCATCTCCTGCCCACCCCAGCAAGGCTCCATACCGTCCTGTCCCCTGCCTGCCCTCAGGCACGCGCAATGATGACTTCTCCTATCCCAACCTCTGCTCGTGCCATCTCTTCACTTGGTATGCTCTTTTACCCCTGGCCAAGAGGGGCTTGTCCTAAATGACCTCCAAGGGTCCTTCTGCTTGGCCTCTTGCATGGTGGGCATAGGGGCTGCCCGGGTCACTGGTTACCTTCACCCTTGCCTCTTTGGGAAGAGTAGATGCTGGTGCCTTGGTGACTTAGGACCCTGCCTACCCTTCCCTGTCCCAGGGTAGTTAAACTGTGGCTCCCTGGAGATAGAGGCTCTACTGGATTCTCTCTGGTCTACCCGGCCCCTCGTCTGGCACCCAGGGCAGAGGTTGTGCTGAATGGATAGCTGGATAGATGGTGGTGGAGGCAGAGAGGGGAGAGTGGCTGGCTGGCTGGCTGGATAGATGGATGGATCAATTCAGTTTGACCACCTGTATGCATCTGGCAAAGAGCATAGCTAACTCCCTGGTGGCTCAGAGGTTAAAGCGTCTGCCTCCAATGCGGGAGACCTGGGTTCGATCCCTGGGTCGGGAAGATCCCCTGGAGAAGGAAATGGCAACCCACTCCAGTATTCTTGCTTGGAGAATCTCATGGACTGAGGAGGCTGGTGGGCTGCAGTCCATGGGGTCACAAAGAGTCGGACACGACTGAGTGACTTTACTTACTTACTTACTTAGCTGCGTTAAAAGGATTCTATCCTTCACTGGGTGGGAGGGTGGAGGGAGGGAAGGATGGAGGAGGAGAAAACAGGGAGGAAGTAAGGAAGGAGGAGTTGGGTAATCTAGTTCAAACCAGAACTGCTGGGCCCCTGAGGAAGAGGAAGGTGCCCTTCCTGCCTCTTCCCAGGGCAGGGCCCCATTGCTTCTGCCATTGGCCTCTGCCAGAAGGTGGCTGAACTCTAGGATCAGGGCCCAGGAGAGGGAGTTAATTGAGACTTGACAGGCCTGGAGGCCCAGAGTGGCGAGGAGCACCATCCAAGGTCACCAGCGGAGGAGGAGGGCAGAAGGAAAACAGTCCCTGAGCTTCATCCTGCGACAGCCCCACAGCTATCCTGCGACAACCCCACAGCTATCCTGCGACAGCCCCACTTCCAAGGTCACCAGCGGAGGAGGAGGGCAGAAGGAAAACAGTCCCTGAGCTTTCCTACGACAGCCCCACTTCCCTGGAATCCCACCCCTTTTCCCTTTAGGCAATCCCCATGAGCCGCTCCCTTCTCCAGGTACAGGAGGGCCGAAGCGGAGGTGGTTGGGGGATGCTGAGCTGAATCGCCTCCATGCCAGAGTCCCCCAGGCTCGGTCAGCAGAGCAGGAGGAGAATGCAGGACGGCTCTGTGCTCACATCGCACTGGCCCTCAGGAAGCCCAGCGGCCCTGGAAGCCCCTGCTGCGTCCTCCTCCCTATATAGACGTGGAGAGAGAGGGGGTGGGCTCGAAAGGGCCCTCAGGCTGCCCTTCATTGGGCCAGGGTGAGGCCCAGAAGCCCAGGCTGCCCCCAGAGCTGCGCTGTGGGCCTTGGGAGGGTCCTTCTACTCCCTCCCCAGCCCCACTGGCCCAGCCGCCTCCTGTGGCCCTGCATAGGTGACAAGGCCCTGGAAGAGGTACAACCAGCTGGACTCCTCAGGAGCTGTCGCCAGGGCTCCGGGAGGCAGGGGGTGGAGGCGGGAAGGGAGTGAGCCTGGAGACATGGGAAGCCTGGAATCCAGCAGCCACTTCACACCTGGCTTGTTAATTGCCAGATTGATTTCAGATCCCAGTCTCCAGGAAGGCCCCCAAATCAATCCCTCCTCTCCTCCCTTCTCTGGGCTCAGGAGTTATCTTTAAAGCCACAGCTGTCCCACCTACTTTGGCTAAGCCCCTGTAGAAGAGCAGGCTTTGAGCTCCAAAGCAGGCCCAAGGTTCTGCATAGGAAAGAAAAGTCTTATCCTGAAGGGAAGCATGGGAGCTCATAAGGTGTGATTGGAGGGGTGTTAAGAAGACCCTTTTACTCAAATCCCCATCTTACTGAGATGCCCTGATGTCTATAATTCTACTATTAGGAAGTCATACTTTTGGGCGAATTAGACCAACAATTCAGGAGTCCAAATCGTGGAGGCCCAGGAAAAGGAGCAGAGAAGCCTGAACTCAGGCCAGACCCTAGTGATGGTTGCAGGTGAAGGGCCGCCCGGAGCCAGGTAGGGTCAGTCTATGCAGGCACGTTATTGTTCCCCAAGGAGGTATGTCCCAACTTAGTAGGCACATTTCAATGGCTGGGCAGCCACTGTGTCCCAGCCCTGAGCCCAGCACAGTGACAGTATCTATGTCGGCACAGCCTTGTGAGAAGGGCACTCTTGGCCCCGTTCCCTACACAGGGACACCGACGTGCCTGAGATTAGGTGACTCACCCAAGGTCACACGGCTCTCACAAGCAACCAGGACTCCAGCCTGGATCTGTTGCATTCCAGGGACTACTGACGTTTGAGGAGGCTTCTAGGAAGTCAGGAGAGCTGGATTGAGGGGGACATGCTGAAAAGCGGCCCTGAACTCAAGCATTGCACACTGCCAAGAAACCAAGACAGTGAGCTCTTCAGTCCGTCGATATGACAAGTCAGGCGTGCCGAGCCCTGGGCACCTGGCTGCGACCTCTCTGACATCCTTCTGGGGCTCAGAGTCCCACAGGTGGGAGGGGCTTTGGGCAGTTTTTCTGCGACTCCAGCCCAGCATCTGCTCACAACTATTCCTTCATGGCCTTAGAGATGCAGGCTCTGGGCAAGGCCACTGTGGGTCAGCCCTTGTACTTGGGGACAAGACATCATTGCTCATCCCCTCTGCGTGGACCTGATTACTGATACAGCGCTCTGTTTTTCCAAAGCCTCCAACAAGGGTTTCATCCTGGTAGCATCACAGATGGACAGAGACGTCCTCTCCCAGCCCCTGTGCCCATTAAATGGCTGGAGGGGCTCCTTGAGGAGCCTGCATGCTCCTGTCAAGGTATGTTCTCACTCTGCCAGCCTGGGGTGTGTGTGTGTTGCGGGTGGGTGGGCAGGTGCATAAGTGGAGCAGCAACTGTGAAAAGTTTGGTGCAATCCCAAGAGTCTTTGCCCGGCCGGTGAGCCCCTTGAGAGAAGGGCCATGTCTGTTTTGATCCCTCTCCCCGACAGTGTGCCTGGCGTGTGGTGAGTACTCAGTAAATATTTTGGAGTGAATGGATGGCTGAATGAATGAATTAGAACTCTGGATCCCCCAGCTCCAGAAAGTGAGGAGAGTGTGCCCTTCCTCCCTCTCAGAGGGAAATCTCTGGGTGACCATCTCAGTCCTTGCTCGGTTATGGCTATGCTGTGTGGCCCTAGGGGAATGGCTTGATGTCCCTGTGCTCAGATCCCTGGGAATGGTATTAACTGGGGAGAGTGGCTAATGACATACAAGTGTTGGGGGGATAGAGTGGGCAAGAGGGCACTGCCTTTTATAGAAGGTGCCTGTAGCATGAACCACAGGACAGTGGGCGGCCTCCCCCTCCTCCAGAGCGAGGCTGACCCGGGTTAGAGCACAGCACTCACTGAGGGCTGGGGAAGGAGGACCCCAGGCCTGGCACAGGGCCAGCACATGGGCTGGCCCTGGGGCTGAGGGGTGCCAAAGTGGGCCGGACTGGCGGCTCGGTTAGGGCATGGGGTCAGGGGCTGACTCCAGCAATGGCTGGTGGTTCACACTGGATCCTGGGTGAAGAACTCGATCAGGGCCTGGGCAGGGCTGGGCTGAGTTCTCAGACAGAGTCAGAGCAGAGGTCAGGGCCTGAGGCTGAGTTTAAGACTTCAGCCCAAGGCTGGATCAGACGCTCCCTCAGGGTGCAGCAGGGGTCAGCCTGGGGTCACAGCAGATTTTCTCTGATGAGAGCCACTGGAATAAGCTCTGCTGCCCTGGCCTCATGCACTCTAAGCAGCAGTCCGCTGAGTGGTTGGGTCCTAGAGGCTTGCTGAGGGCACTAGCCTTGGAGGTGTCCTCCTTGCCCTCGAGGTGTCCTGGGGAAACTTAAGGCTGCCAGGGATCCAGGGCCAGGTATTCCCGTCACTGGAAGTGCCCCACTAGCACTGGTTGTCCAGCAGCTGAAGGGATGGCATCATGATTTCCACATGTGCCCAGCTCATTACAGTTTATAAAACTCCTTCCTTTCCAGCATAGTTCACACTCCTGAGAAACGGACATGACAAGAGATGATGCCCATTTTACAGATTAGGAAAATAAAGGCCCAGAGAAACTAAGAAGTTTGCCCAAGGCCATTCAGGAGGTAGAGGCAAAGAGGCAAAACAGGAAAAGTCTCCAACTTCCTACCTGCATGACTGCTGCCTGGTCCTGGGTTCACTGCACAGGATACCACGGCGAGGCACTCACATCCATGGCCCCGCTGCTCACTGATGCCCTGCAGAGATTAACAAGTTGCAACTGCCCTGCAACCCTTGCCAAGGCTGTCCAAGTCACCTCAGTCATCAGCAAGTCATATCCCTGACATCACGACTGCATAAATTAATTTATTTAGTTAAGGAAGGTGTTAATTAAGAGTTCACATTTATTGTGTCTTTGTAGACAGCTCTCGGGGGCTTCTGAGTTGTCAGTGCTGGAGACAGCAAAAGCTAATAGTATCACAAGTTATTAATAGGATGATTCAAGACGGGGAGGGGGCAGATAGTGACTGGATCCCCAAAGCCTAACACAGAGCTTAGGGCACCAAGGCAGGTCTGCAAGCATTTGCAGGATGAATAAGGGCATCCTGTCCTTGGCTGGTCTCCAGGTCTGGTCTTCTTGCTGAGACACCCTGAGGTCTAGGGAGGGGATTGTGGGTAAGAGAACCCCCACTCCTCTTAGACCCCTCAAACTTGGAGCCCCAGAGTTCCACACTTGGAGAGTGTGGATAGATCTTTGCTGATGAAGGTGGGCTGTATTGCAGATGTGGGCAGCCAGGTGTAGGGAAGGCCTGCCAGGGTTAGGGTACTTAAGTGGTTGGGAGCCTTCAGTAAACTCTGTGCAAGGACCTCCCTCTCCTTTCCATTGGAACAGGTAGAAAAAGAAGGAATTTTACACTGATTTGGAATTTTACACTTGGTGCAATGGAGAGAAAACAGTCCAGGAACTCAGAGTCCTGGGTCTGTTTATGACAGGCTCTGTGACCTTGAGGGGATGCCTACTCTCTGGGCCTTAGTTTGCTCACCTGTGAAACAGAATGATTGGGTGAAAATTGGCAAAAAGTCCCTTCTAATGCCTAATGCATTCCACATCTCTTTTTCCCCATATAATCACTTCTGGAGGGTACCACCCACATTCTAGGAGATGTGCCTGACCCTTTTGTGGTTATCATCTTGAACGCTTACAGAGCACTGGGAGGGAGACGCTGTACTAATATTAACTCCCATCACAGTTGGGAAAATTGAGTTTAAGTTGGGAAAACAGAGACTAAGTAACTGGAAAACAGAGGCTAAGTAACTCAAGCTCCGAGGTGAGCTTCAAACTAGCCCAGTGCTCTTTCTAGAATATCATACCATCTTCGTTGACACCTGTGGTGGGATGGATACAGAGGAGACCCCTGTTTAGACGTTGGCTGCTTGGCCAGGGCTGGTTGGGGTTAAGGGAAAGGAAGACAGAGCACCCTGTGTCTCATTGGACACAGCTGTCAGGCTACTGGAGCTGGCAGGGACAGGTTCTGAGACCATCAGAGAACCAAACACAGCCTGCACCATGAGGCCCAGCAGCCGCCCACCTAAGCCCCTTCTCTGCCCTTTCCCCTCTCATCTCACAGGCAGATGGCCATTCATTCAACACTTATTTGGGGGCTGGCCTGACAACTAGAGATGAATCCAGACTTGTGGCTGCCCTCAAGGGGGGCAACAATTTATGGGGGAGGTGGCCCCCTAGATAGATAATGCCACGGTGGGCTGGGACAGAGGCAGGCTCAGGTCTGTTGGAGATACCCTGGCAGGGCAGGTCACCCTCCTGAGGGACACAGTCAGGGATGACTTCCTTAGAGGAACTGACCCTTCAATAGAGTCTTGAATAGATACTCACCAGGCAGAGGGGCAGGGCTGTGAGATGGGCCTGCCGTGTGGATGGGGCTGTGTGGGTCGAATTCTGGAACTACTTTTATGGCTGAAGCCTAGTGGGTAGAGGAGTGTCCAGTGGTGAGGTGACTGGGCTCGGAGCACATGGGGCACGGCATGCCAGCTTATGGACCCCTGACCTCACCTGGAGGGCACTAGAGAGCCACCGTGGGATTTGAGCAGAAAAATGTCATCTGTACCCTGTTTGGGCCACCCTGCTACTTTCCTATTCCAGGTCCTGAGGGCACTGCTGAGAGTAGGGATGCGGGGGTTAGTTTGGGATCCTCCAGAGGCCGAGGCGGAAACATGTATTTAAGTGCAGGGACACTTGTGGGTAAAGAAAGACCAAAGGACCATTTCTGAGCCAGTTACCATGGTGGGTGGGTGGAGCCCAACTCTGCTGGGGGGCTCTGAGAGCTGGGACAGAAAACGCTCCAGTGTTGGACCACCCAGGGAGCAAGGGGGCCAGGGTGTTTATCACCAACTCCCATTAGTCACTGGTTGAGGGCTGCTCCCAGGAGACATCAGTTCCCTAGTATATCTGGTCTTCTCTATATAGTCAACAAAGAGGACCCCAGCTGTTAGAGAAACCCTCAGGAAAAGAAATAAAGATGCTGGCAGTTGGCAGTTAGGCCAGTGTGCTCTGAAATGGTGGGGATGAGAGGCTATGGTTAAGCAGATCCTGGGGTTAGCCACTGATGGGAGAATCACCTCCACATTCACTTTCACCAAGACATCAGCCGGGGGACTTGATCTGAAGACAGGAGGGAGGGGAAAATTTGGTCCTCAGCTTCAGCTTTGGAGAAGCTGATCTGAGTTCAAGTGCTGATTGTCACTTATAAGTTGTGTCCTTAGGCAAATCTCTTAACACTCTTAAACTTCAATCTTCTCTGAAAAAGGGGAGATAATAGTACCTGCATTATGGAATTACTATGATCGATAAGCAAAATAATGAGTGGGATATATTTAGCCCAATGCCTTGAATATGTTGTGTGTGCAATCAAATGTTTATCAAGATTATTATTATATTATTATTATCCCAGTGATACATAAAGAAGGGAGGGGCAAGACAAGACTTGCAGAAAAACACTGCCATATTAGCAGCCCAGAGTAATTTTTAGTTGCCTACATCCTTCTTGGGTGTTAAACAGCAGATTCTCATAATGTTGCTGGACTTTGTGAGCTAAAACTGAGCCATTAGCAACTGAGTTTATATATATCTATTAATGTAGATATCAGCTGTGACAATCACTTCTTTGTCTCTGAAGCCCATCTTCTCCAGAACTCAAAGATCAGCTGCAGACATTATCTTGTCATCATTTTATCATCTTCAGACTGTCCCTGAAGCTGACTTCCAAGATGTGGAGCAGAGGAAGGAACACTGGGCCAAGGAGTCTGGATCCTAAGTCAAACTCTAGAATGAATTTCAGATTTCTCATCCAGAATGTGATCCTAAAACCACATCATCTCGTGTCTCCAACTAAGGCTGTGTAAGAATTAATAATATTATGAGGGGAAAAAAGGTTAAACTATGAAACTGCTTTGAAAATTAAAAATCAGCATCCAAAGTCTGGGACTAGAGCCATGTGACTTAACTTCTGATCCAAGGCTTTCTCAAAGGATCTTCATAATCACAGCCACTGGAGAAGCCATAGGTGTCGTCAACACCACACCATAGATGGCTCAGCTGGGCCTCCGGGGTAGGCAGCCTGGGAAGAAGAAGGGTACCTGGGAAACCCTGGTCCTTGGAAGAGAGGCTTGAGGTTCTTGCTTGGGGATAGTGGTGGGGAATGCTCTTGGCCAGCTTTTAGAGGGTGGGAAGAAGGGACTGGCAGCTGTTAAACCAAGAGGCAGTGTGGTCATCTGAGAAGAGTTATAACCAATTGGGGACAGGTTTCCTCATTTCCTTATGAATGCAGGGACATCTCAGGATGTGGCTAAAGGGCCTCCTGTCCACACCCATTCAGTGAAGAGCCAGAGAAGCTGGTGCTGGCCAGGTAGGCAGCACTAGTGGTCTGTTGGAAGCCATGTGGCTTCTCTTTCTCTCTGACCATAGATTGGTCAGGGATTGGCTGGGAGCTAGCCTTTGATCACAGCCAGAGTGAGCCCAGCTCTGGCCCCAGGTTGGTCTGGGCATTCTGAAAAATCACAATGGGCTAGAGAGGATGTAGGACTGGGAATGGAGGCCTACAAAGATGGGTTTCTGCTTACACAAGTAATTCTAGACCCATTTCCAAAGAACCAATCAGGGAACCATTTTTACTTTTGCTCGAAGAAGGTGGTCATGTCCCTAGTGGGGTAGAGACAGGAGAAAGCCTACACCCCAGCTTGGGGGTGTCTGTGTGGGATGTATTCTCCAGAAGAGGACAACAGTTTCCCATAATGCCACGGGGTAGAGAATACCAGGCTAAGGCATCATCAGGGCTGGTTTGCATTCTGGGGGCATTTCTCTGCGACTTCTTAATCAGATCCAAGATACAAAAGGAGGATTCATAGTGCTACTTAGAACCCCTCAGCCACCTGGAAAGTCTTGTATCATGGAATCCCAGGTCTCAGACATGATCGGTCCAGGGCCAGGGAATACATTATTAAGAAGTTTTTGCTTAGATGTGGATTTTCAGTTTTAATCTGTATTCAGGGACCCAGTCAAACTGATTCCCTGAAATGTTGTTTTATTATTTTTTCAACACAAAAGCCTCTGTATGATTGTTAAAAACCTTCATATCTGTGGCTTTTCCTGTTTTTCTCCTAAGGCTTACATCCAGTGAACTGAGGTCATGAAGGAGGCCAGTTCGGAAAGATGAGGGCCATAGCAGCCAGTGGTTCCGGGGAGGGGGACCTGAGAGAAGAGATTCAAGAATGTAGTGGGGGAGACAAAGAGAAGGTATTAATGAGCAAAAGAGTAACAGTGAAAGGTGAAACCATCCAGTGGACTAGGAGAGGGAAAGGTGATAATTGAGAAGAGAAGGAAAAAGGAGAGGAGAGAAGAAAAGAGGATAAAGGGAGAAAAAAGTACAGTACCCTGTGAGGATGAAGGAAAAGAGAGGCAGAAGAGAGGGGCGTGAAGAAGGTGAGGCAGGGGAGGGGAGGGGAGGGGAAGCAGAAGCAGGGCAGTGGCGGGGCAAAGAGGCCCCAGCTCTGGAGTCCTTTCCTCCCCCAAGCATCTGCACAGCAGATAAATACAGTACAGCAGGGCTTTTTTCTCTTCTTAATTGACATCTTTGAATCGGTCCTCACTTGACAAATCAGGCCATTTATTATTAGCGATGACAGGGATAAATATCACAGGGATTCACTTTACATCTGGACCCCTGATAATAGAAGTCAGTGTACCAGCCCCTCTCCTCACAGCTTCCTCACCCCTTTTCTAGGGCTCCTTGGCAGGGAAACTGAGTGGCCAGGAGCACCCTGAGGCTTGTGGGGGTGCTGAGAGCACCTACAAAACACCTAGCAGGAAGCATGTGTGTGGGAACTGTCCACTGTCAGAGTGGTGCTGAAAACCCACTGCGCCCTGTGGCTCCGGGGGAAGGTGGGTAGCTGGGAGTGTACACAACCTGTATACAGCTTTCAGTATATAGGTTGTGACCTGTATACTGCTTTAAGTATACAGGCTGTATACAACTCCAGTTGTGTACTAGCCATAGATGGGGCAGAGATCTCAGAGCTGGAGGGGCAGGAGTGTTCCTTCTTTGCCTGGAACACAATTACTTCTGGTACAGAAGTGACTTAAACTTACCATGTCTGGCCCTGGTTCTAAACACCCTGGATGACTTGAAGCACGTCCTTCCCTTCTCTGGGTCTCAGGCTTCCTACTGTAGCATGAAGAGCTGGATTAGGTGTCCCTTCAGGGCCCTCCAAGTTCTAGCCCTTTCTGCTACCCAAGCCTTTAATAGATTCCCTATGCACATAGGATCAAGTTGCAAATTTCTTAACCAGCCTCTGAAGGTCCTCTCTGATCCCTTTCTACTTCTTTACATTATCCTCTTACCAGCCAGAAGAGCCTTCTTTCCAGTCCCAGACACAATCTCCCACAAACTCCTTTTTTATTCCTTCCCCACTGCTCAACTCTCTCCTCTGCCTCTCTTCATTCCTAATCTCCGGGAGAGTTGACTGTCTGGGCCCTTCATCAAGCAATAATAGCCTTACACTTAATGTGATGCCAACATTTTGTGTCAAAGGCTTGAGAGCAGACCTACGTGTTATATGGCTCTGCAGGGCCAGGCAGGGTTGTGCTCTGAGTCAGCAATCAGTGGCTTACTGGAGTTTCTCATGACTGTGAATGGGACGTGGGTGAGTATGTGTGGTATTTTGGCAGACCAAGCACTTTTAAAACCATAATTGCTCTCTCAAGATTATTGGTGAAGGAAGAATTAGCTGAGGCTTGTGGCCCCTTCTCTGAGACAGAATCCCTCTAGGGCTCCCACTCCATGCTGGCTTTGATGTGTAAGGTTGCATTCATGTAGACATGGGACCCTGCCAGTGGGGTGGCTGAGACATGCCAGATCATGCTCACAAGACTCCATCTCTGTTTGCTCAGAGCCTCTGGGGGTTGACCCAGCATCCTCATGTTATCAGTTAGGGGTAACACTCACAGTTATCATGGCTGCAGGAGGTTCAGTTTTAGGGACCTTTCAGAGAGCTTCCCATCCATCCATCCAACTACAACCCAGACTGCCCCATGGAGAGAGGCTGTTTCTTTGGAGCTCAAAACCTTGGAGGATACATGTTCATGGAGATGGAGGTTTCCTTGTACATTGTTGCAGTACAGGTGAGTTGCCTCCTCCTCTGTCCTCTGAAAACCAAGGTGTTTCCATCTGTTGAGGTGAGCAAGTAAGTGGGAAGGGATGACTCTTTTCTCCATTAAACCCACAAAGAACTCAAGATAGCCTGGAAATATACATTCCCTCTTCATTTCAGTAGGGATGGCAGAATCATCTCCTTGCTCTTTGGAAGAAATCATTCCTGCATCTATTATCAGCCCAGACACCAAGGCATTGATGTGGGAAACTCTGCCCACTGCTCACTGCTTGGTAGAGCCCCTGAGGCCAGGTCTGGTCACTGGAAGTGCCATTTGGGGATCACTTGTTAAGAAGTGGCTTAAAGGGGAGAACCATGCTCATTAACTGATTCGATTTTGTCTCACAACCCTGAGCCATGTGCTTCATGGCCTTGGTTCCCGCAGAGGGGCTAGAATACCTCCTTTCCCCCAGATATACTGACCTCTTTTCAGGACCGCAGAATTCCCCTATAGGGCTTCTCAGACGGTGCCAGTGGAAAAGAACTCACCTGCCAATTAAGGAGATGCTGGAGACAAGGGTTTGATCCCTGGGTCAGGAAGATCCCCTGGAGTAGGAAATGGCAAGTCTCTCCAGTATTCTTGCCTGGAAAATTCCATGGACAGAGGAGCCGGTTTGCTACGGTCCATGGTGTTGCAGAGAGTCAGACACGACTGAGCGCGCGCGCACACACACACAGTTCCCCCATGGAGCTTCGTCATATCGGATATGAAGAGGCTTGGAGATTGTCTAGATCCTAAGTCAACTCCCTCACTTAAAGATGGGAAAACTGAGGCCTGGGGAAGGGAAACTGTTGCCGAAGTCACAGAGCAGAGGAAGGAGCACCTTCACCACTTAGTCCAATGCTCTTCCTTCTCATGAGGGAGGTGCATGTCTTGTGATAGACTTGTGCAGGCGGAAGTCCCTCAGTGACCCCTCTAATGGTGGGACTCCAGGCAAGGCGACAGGTGGTGAGGGGGTTGTCGGGAGCACATTCTGAGGCGCTGGGGCCTCCTGCCTTGTGGAAAACACCTATGACCTCTGGCGGGACAGCTACACAGGGAGCAGGGACAGCAGGATGGCCCTGCAGAAACTGCTTTTAGGGTTCCAGGCCCTCCCAGCCTGATGCGGGTGGGAGGGCTTCATTGTCTCTGCACCAGGGGATGGATGGCTCTGGAGGAGCTAATGAAGCTGTCTTCCCAGCGACACACTGAGACAGTGACGGATGGCGCATGGGGAGAAGGCAGGTGTTGGCACACGGCCCATTGGGCAGGGCCCAGAGCAGCATCCCTCAAAGTCACTGGAGGTCACAGTGACTGCTGGGTCCCAAGGGAGGAGATGTGTGGGTTCTGGGGTGCAGTGACAGGGACCCCGATCCCCAGGAGAGCCAGTGCCTCCCATAGCCCTCTTTGTGTGATCGGCAGATGAATGTCAAAGTTAGAAGGGACAGAGCAACAATATAGTCCAGCCTGCTCATTGTCCAAGTGGAGATGCTCAAGGCCAGGAATTAAATTCACACAGCAAGCTGGAGGCAGAGATTCTTAAAAATCTCCCAGGTGGTCCAGACGGGGAGAAGAGAAGATGATGCTTCTCTGTATCACTGTCTTCCCCTGTTGAGGGTGGGGGGGAGGGTATGC
>SJXQ01005298.1:450420-509944 GCA_006408695.1 Aepyceros melampus | reverse complement strand
TATGCTCCCAACTTCTTGCCCAGAACTGGATGCCTTGATGATCTGTCTGCCCTTTCTCTTCCTCCTTGCTCTAGAGCCCAAGTCATCAGTCTACCTCCACTCGCCCCACCCAAACTCTGAGTCTTAGATCAGATCCCACGCAGGCAGGTTGTCTTCCAAGTCCCTCCTGCCTGCCTGTCTGACAATTGATGGGAAGCACTAGCCCAAATGCCTTTTATAGTAAAAGTCCATCTCTACTTGGCATTTGAAACTGACCCCTGAACAACCTCCCACTGAGTGGCATTCAGTTTAGTTCAGTTCAGTTCAGCCGCTCAGTAGTGTCTGACTCTTTGCGACCCCATGAATTGCAGCACTCCAGGCCTCCCTGTCCATCACCAACTCCCGGAGTTCACTCAGACTCATGCCCATCGAGTCAGTGATGCCATCCAGCCATCTCATCCTCTGTCGTCCCCTTTTCCTCCTGCCCCCAATCCCTCCCAGCATCAGGGTCTTTTCCAATGAGTCAACTCTTCGCATGAGTGGCATTACCTCTCTACTAATATTCAGGAAGAACTTCCTCAAAGAACTTTTTCTTCCATGGAAGGCATTCCTGAAATTGTTGGAAGCATGACTACTCAAGTTGCCATAAACCCAATTTCCTAGGTGTGTGGGGATCAAGACCAGCCTAGGAGGGAGAGAGGGACTGAAGGAGAAAAGCACAAGTGAGTCCTTGGCCTCTCCAAGCCTAGGGCAGCCTCATCACAGTCTTATCTACTGAGATCTCCTCTTCCCACTGGTCCAGGTGGTCAGAATGGCCCGAGGTGGGCCTGCAGAATTTGGCAGAGGAGACGGGAGAGAGAGCAGGCCCCGGGTGTGATGGCTTCCATCACCTCTGGTAGGGGCTCCCACACATTCAAAGTGCTCTGATGGTCATCAGCTCAGCTGGCAGGTGCCATTGGAGCCCTGAGGTGATCTGGGCATCATTAGCTCCACTTCCTGAATGGGGACACCAAGGTCCACTGAGGGAAATAACTAGCCCAAGCGACAGGTGGATGAGTGGCATTCAGTTCCTTATTCATACCGACACATACTTACTGAGCACTTACTGTGGCCAGGCACTGTGCTGGGTGCTGGGAATATGAAGGCGAGCGAGGCAGACACGGTCCCTGCTTTCAAGGGCCTTTCAGGGGCCACAGGCTCCTGCATCACTAGACCTCTGGCCACTGGGGAGACACATATTGACAGGAGCACTGTCCTGAGAGTGTGCCTTCAAAGCTCAGCGTCTGGATGTGGATTTCAGAGCTCACCTGCCTGCCCTGGGGCTTTCTTTCAAACTTGTCTACTGCATCCTTGAGGGTACTACCCTGCCTTCCACACTCTCTGAAGTGTCCACTGACTACCCCTTGCCAATGCATCTTCCTTTATCCATCACTGACCACTGGCTGGAAATGAAAGAACAAAGAGGAAAACGGTGATGCCTACAGCCTCTTGGATGAAGGATGAAAAGTAAAGATGCCTCCCATCCCCCTAAACTCCTGCTGCCTCAGGCAGATGAATGGAGACATCCAGTCCATCTAGGATCAAGATTTCCTAGGGTTTGGGGCACGAAGGGGCCCTTGTTTCAATGCCACTGCGGCCTCCTCCCTCCCACCCCGACCCTGGCCTCCTCACTGTCAGCCCACTAAGGCCGGATTTGTCTTGCAAAGGAGCATCATTATAAACGCATCAGCCTCCTCTGGACGTCTGCACCCGTTCCTGCCAGCCCATCCAGGCTCGATTACATCTGAGGCTGTCTGGGTAATTAAGTAACATTAGGACACAGCCCCTGCTGTAATGCACTGTTCAGAGCCCTGGGTCCCTGTGTCCTGGGAGTCACAAGCGCACCAAGGCCGTGTCTGCCTAATGCACCGCACTGTGATTGAGGCTAATTACTCCAAAGACAGGCCTCATTAGTGGCGGGTTTGTGCTGGAAGGTGGGGAGCAGGCTCCCTCTCTCACCTCCCCCAGCACACCAGGTCACAGCCTGTCTCCCCTCTCCCCCTGCAGGTCCAGCTCTCTTTGCTCTCTGTTTGGGTGAGATTTGAATAGAGTTAGGACATTCCCAAAACAGGGCAGACAGGGTCGTAGATTGAGCTCCAGGGTTTTCAAGAACTTTCTGACTGCCTTATTCAACTGGTGGGAACTGAGGCCCAGAGGGGGTTACTGACTTGCCCAAGGTCACGTAGCACAAGTGTAATGTGCCACATTTCTTAATCTGCCAGCCTTAGAGGTGAGGATGGACAAAATGGAAGGGCATGCAGACAAGCCCTATCTGCATCCAGGGGAGTGGGAGGAAGGGCTCAAGATGGCCTAGAAGAAGAGCAGGATGGCTGCATTTCCACAAAGCTGCTGTGTTTTATGGACGTCCCTAGTAGCTCAGACGGTAAAGAATCTGTCTGCAATGCGGGAGACCTGGGTTCAATCTCTGGGTCAGGAAGATCCCCCGGAGAAGGAAATGGCAGCCCACTCCAGTATTCTTGCCTGGAGAATCCCACCGACAGAGGAGCCTGGTGGGCTACAGTCCACAAGGCCGCACAGTCAGACATAACTGAAGTGATTTATCACGCATGCACACTGTATTTTTGGCATCTCTATGCTTTAGAGCCCCCTTTGCCTGGAATCCTCTTCTGATGCCTTCCACCTGCTCCCTTGGTTAACTTCTTCAGGTGTCACTTCCTCCAGAAAGCCCTGGCTAACCTCTGAGCCTGAGTTCTGCATGTCTTACATGTGTTCCCAGGATGCTCTCTACTTGCCTGTCTCAGCCCACATCATTCTGAACTGTCAATGTCCAATCACTTGTCCACACCCTACGTGACTGTAGATCCATGAAGGTGAGAACTGAGACTTTCTTGTTTGTGTTGCCTTCGCCAGTGCCCAGCACAGAGCCTAGCTCATAGATGGCTTCTGATAAGAATGAGTAGAACGAAAAAAATCAATGGTCAATGGTCTTTATCTTCTGTAGGTCTTGGACTCCTTGGAGAATAGGATAGAAGCTTCTGTCTAGAAAGAAAATGCGTGTATCCATGTGTAGGTAGTATTTTTCAAATTTAGGGCATTCTGAATCCTACAGTGTGCCCTCTACCACTTCCAGAGGGGTGCTTGAGATCCCAGTTAATTACCTCTGAACCAAAGTGTGGTTCTCTCTGCAGTTCTGATTTTTCCATGTGGACCCCTTTGGGGACCATGTCCCGCCCTCCACTGCCTCCTCAGACCCCCTGACAACATTCTGCCTGGTGAACTTTTCCCCAGCATGAGCTGCAGTCTTGTCTGGATGTCTTTGCCTCTATTGTGCCTCCTGCCAGGGACTCCTCTTTCTCTGTGTCCCTCCAGATCTTTCTCTTGTACAGAGCTCAGTGTACTCTTCATCCTTTCTAGAAAAGGATGATGATCTGAGACAGCAGAATTCTGAAGATATTCCCCCAAGGTTCCTGTTTCTGGCTATTCAATTAAACACAGATCCACTTCCTGGGGTGAAGGGACTTTGCAGCTGGAATTAAAGTTATTAATGAGCTTACCTTAAAATAGAGAGGCTAACCTGGATTATCTGGATGGGCGCTGCATAATCACAGGAGCCCTTGAAAGCAGAAGAGTCAGTGGGGAGATGAATCGGAAGGGGAGGCCAGGGAGATACAAACTTTGAGAAGAATTTGAGTCTCCATTGTGGGCTTCAAGATGGAGGAAGGAGACTGAACCAAAGAGGGCAGGAAGCCCGCAGAAGGTGGAAATAGCTGACAAAGGAACAGGAAACTCAACCCTACGACTCCGTGGAACTGAACTCTGCCCACAACCTGAATGAGCTTCAGAGCGGGTTTTTATCTCCAGATCCTTGAGAAAACCTTAATTATTTTGTGAGTCACAAAGAACCAGCTGAGCCATGCTGTGCCTAGGCTTCTGACCTAATAAATGGCTGTGAATTTTAAGTCACTAAATGTGTGATAATTTGTTATAGCAGCAATAGAAGACTAATATGTCTACAGTGCGGTAAATAAGACCACAGCGTCTTAGACCCTCTTCCCACTCAGCCGTGGATATGCGTCTTCTTGCCTTGAATCTTGACTGGCCTGTGACTGCTTGACTGTAAACAGCAGCAGAAGTGAATCTGTGCCAGATCCAGGCTAAGCCTTTAAAAGCACTGGCAACACCTATCTTGGCTTCTTGGAACCATGAGCTGCCATGTAAGCAATTTGAATATGCCGAGACTGCCGTGTTGTGAGCAAGCCCATGCTAGCCATGCAGAGAAGTTACGTGGTACATATGAGGGAAGTGGGTTCTAGAGAGATCCCTTCCCTGGGGTAACTTCTCATAACCATGGCATGATGTTGGGGGCACATCTCCAAACTTGAGACTGGCTTTGACTTAGAGGAAATGAATAGTTCCCTTCATTTTGTGGCTTGATGAGAATGAAAAGTCCTTGAATTTTCAAAATGTCTCCCCCCTCCCTATACTACCAAGGAGACAGAGACCCCTAGAGAGCTCCTGTTTTGGCATTAGAGCATCATGCTCGGAAGGCTTCTCTGGAAAGGCAGCATTGTCATGAGTAGGACCAGATGCAAAAGAAGCTAACGAATGGATTAGGTGGATTTCCCCAAGGTTCTAACTACGTGGCCCCTAGGACAGGCATGTGGAGAAGGCAACGGCACCCCACTCCAGCACTCTTGCCTGGAAAATCCCATGGACGGAGGAGCCTGGTGGGCTGCAGTCCATGGGGTTGCAAAGAGTCGGACATGACTGAGAGACTTCTTTCACTTTTCACTTTCATGCACTGGAGAAGGAAATGGCAACCCACTCCAGTGTTCTTGCCTGGAGAATCCCAGGGATGGCGGAGCCTGGTGGGCTGCCATCTCTGGGGTCGCGCAGGGTTGGACACGACTGAAGTGACTTAGCAGCAGCAGCAGCAGCAGGACAGGTATGTGCTGAAACACATAGAAGAGAGAGTGCCTCAGCCCATAACGGTTTTCACGCGTTTATCTTATTGTTGCCCTCACCCAGCCCCAAAGTCCCTGAAATCCTAGTACTCTCCACCCTTGGGTAAACTCCCTACTACTGGTCCCTGAGGCTTCCCTGGTGGCTCAGTGGTGAAGATTCTGCCTGCATGCAGGGGCCATAGGAAACACAGTTTCGATCCCTGGGTTGGGAAGATACCCTGGAGGAGGGCATGGCAACCCACTCCAGTGTTTTTGCCTGGAGAATCCATGGACAGAAGCGCCTGGCAGGCTACAGTCCATAGGGTCACAAAGAGTCAGACATGACTGAAGTGATTTAGCATGCAGGCATTGGTCCTTTAGCTGTCAGGAGTGATTGCTTAAGGCAGACCTCAAGAAGGTCTCTAGGGGAACCTTAGGAAGCAGGGGGAACATGACTGGACAGAGAGAGGAGCCAAGCCTTGTGCAGTTTAAAAAGGGGCTTCTTTGGGAGGATTACTGAGAGGCTTCCTAAGGCAGTTGGAGCAATACACATTTAAGCATGTCTTACTTTCTCTGGGGTTGAGCCTAGTTCTATTGTAATAAACACCGAGGAAGGAACAGGGAACCAGGCATGTGTGGTGCCCAGGGTTGCTATGGGTCCATGAACATCAACTGAGTCCCCAAGACTTCTCCCTCAGGGTCAGCTCTCTGTCTAATTCAGTCCAAACTCAACCCAACCCAACAAGCTTACCGCCCTCCAGCGGCATTCATTGTATTAATAGCTTAACTATGCTGGCTTCCCTTGTAGCTCAGTCGCTAAAGAATCTGCCTGCAGTGCAGGAGACCCGGGTTCGAATATCCCTGGGAGAAGGAAATGGCAACCCACTCCAACATTCTTGCCTGGAAAATCCCATGGACAGAGGAGCCTGGTGGGTTCAGTCCATGGGGTTGCAAAGAGTTGGGCACGACTGAGCTACTAACCCATACCCATACCTGTACACTTCCCTGGTAGCTCAGCTGGTTAAGAATCTGCCTGCAGCGCAGGAGACCTTGGCTCGATTCCTCAGTTGGGAAGATCCCCTGGAGAAGGGATAAGCTACCCACTCCAGTATTCATGGGCTTCCCTGGTGGATCAGATGGTAAAGAATCTGCCTACAGTCCATGGGGTCGCAAAGAGTCAGACACTACTGAGCGACAAAGTACACACATACTCTTACACTGAAACCCACCCACCTCTACCCGAACCAACCCAACGCCAAACCTGAGGGACTTAACTCACTTTACTGATGAGGAGACAGGGGGATCATTTGTCCAACATTCCACAGTGGGAAGAGTTAAGGCCAGGACACAGCACTGCTGGTTCCAAAGCCTGAGCAGACTGCCTGGCCCCCTCCCCCTGCCCTGGAAATGGAGAGCCACTTCAAGTGTCTGTCGATATTGTGGATTATAATTATTATTTGTCTTGGGTGAGAGTGGCTATAGGCAGTCAGCGTCGTCAGGGAAACCACGCTGAACATTTTCCTTCTCCTCCCCATCCCTCTTCACACCTGCTCTGCAGCTCCCTTTCTTCCCAGGCATCCTGGGCCCTGCACCAGACTGGGTGGGTGACTCTGAGGAGTCCCTGCACTCTCTGGGCTTCAGTTTCTTCCCCTGTGAATGGGATAGTGCTGAAGACTAAGTGGAATGTCAAGTGGGAGATGGCTGGCATTCAGTAGGTTCTCAATAAATGTTGGTTTATTAAAAGAGTGCAAGAAGGCTCCTTTCCACCTGCAGGGTTGAGGCTAGGGTAGGGGAAGCCTCCATCATGCAGCTCTTTTCACTGCTTCTCACAAAGCTCACAAATCACCTGGGAAAGCATCTTTGATTCTGCTATTTCCTGGTTAGTTCACTTACTGTTCACTTCTGACTCACAGCATCTTCCGGCCTTACAGCGCTGAGGGTCATCCTGTCCAGCCTGTGGGTTCTAGTGAGACCAACACCTGAGTCACCAAGGACAGGGAGGCACCGTCCTCAGCAGGTAAATCACCAGGGATTCCCTGCGTTTCTTTGCTGGGAGTTCTTTGTCAATTCTTCCTCTCTTTGGGACTCAATTTTCCCCTCTGAAAAATGATGTGGTTGCTCCTTTTAACTCTCAGGTCCCACATGTCCCTGTGGTTCTTCTGGAGCACCATCAGACTAATGAATTGTTCTGCATGAAGGTTGAATTCTCTGGCCTTTCCCTTCAGTGGGAGGGGGCTGAGTGGGACTCCTGCCCTGTCATGCAAGTGCTCCCTCACCTCCACCCTAGCTGGCCTCCCTTGTGCTAGTTTGGCCTCTTGGAGCCTCGCTTCCTTATCTCCTAAATGGGAATAATGATATGCACACTGCCCGCCACAATAGATCAAGCCACAGAAGGGGAGTAAATCCTGTTGGTGACTGGTAAGCATAAGAGAGGGCTTCCCTGGTGGCTCAGACAGTAAAGAATCTGTCTGCAATGCAGGAGAACTGGGTTCGATCCCTGGGTTAGGAAGATCCCCTGGAGGAGGATTCTTCCCTAGAGAATGCCCATGGACAGAGGAGCCTGGTGGGCTACAGTCGATGGAGTCACAAAGAATTGGACACGACTTAGTGACTAAGCACAGCACAAGTGTGAGAAAGAAACAGTGGATATTAACCAGTACTGTTGGGAGAGTGGTCGGTGGTGGGTAAGATTACGGGTGCTGGAGCCAGTATGTCTGCGTTCCAAGGTGGCTCTCCTCTCCCAGCTGGGTACTTTAGCTAAACCATTATTCATATAACAAATATGTATTGAGCACCTGCTGTGTGCTGGGCCCTGTCCCAGACATTGAAGGTACAGTAGTGGGCATGACAGATCCATGGATGCCTCCCTGAAGGATGCAAGCCCTGAGGCCCCCACCCCAGAGAACCAGCCATCCAAGACACATGGGCTGAGCCAGGCGTGGGAGGCCCAGAGCTCCTCAGCTCTGCCCTCCCCTCCCCTCAAGGCTTTCAAACTGTGCTCCACAAAGCTTGGCGACCGTAACCAGGGGCTGAGGAGCTTGGGCCCCAGCCCAAGTGTCTTGGGTGCTGAGTTCTGCTTACTGTTACACTGAAGAAGCTCTGCAGCTATGAGAGGCTTGAGAAGTACTGCTTGAGTCCTACCCTCCTGGTATGCAGACTGGAGACCTGAAACCCCGAGGACTTGCCCACAGCCACCCTCTGTCCTGGTCGAGTGCTCTTCCTACACTATACCCAGACCTGCCTTTCTGACCTGCACCTCCAACCCCAGCCTATGATTCTAGCTCCAGGTCAGTCGGAGCACCCCAGACCCTAACGGACACCTCTCCCTGCCAGCTCTACACTGTCAATTGATTAATAATGGCATATTTTAGATGGTAGTACAAATTAATTTCTGAATCACACCATTAGTGTGTAATTAATTTCTTTGCTCTGGGAAATGAAGATATCCCTGACGAGCATGTTATCTCAATCTATAAAAGAGGAGAGACGCTGAACAGGCAACTCCATTAAGGCAAACACTGATCTTCCCCCACCCTATTTCTCCCTCTCTTGTGTGAAGACTCTTCCTCCCTTATCACCCCCCCACTTTTGGGGGGGAGCAGCGTCCGTTTTCCTAAGGAGGTGTGGGGCCCCTTGGAGAGGGCTGCCTCTTGATAACTTAAGCGGTAATCAGAAGATCATGTGTGCTTACAGCAGCCAAATAATGTCTTTATCGGATCCTGTTAAGGACACGGTTGCTGTGGAAACACAAGCTCTCGACCCTCCTGGTTTGGATGCCAAACCTGGAACATGCATTTTTCTGTGAGCTTCTGGGGGCCTGGGAGTGCTGGCAGGAGAGAGGTGGCTGAGCTTGGATGTTGTGCTGTGGTCTTCCAAACTGGCCCCTCCTAATTTAGATAGTGGCTGCCTTCTTTAGAAAGTCCTCCAAGATTACCTCTTTCCCACGTGTCACCCGCTCGTCCCCTGCCCGCACTGTACTTCACAGAAACATGTTCCCCAGGTAGCCTGGCTCTGGGGCTCCCACATCAGCCTCCTTCACGCACCTCCAGCACTGTCTGGGTTTGTCCTTCCCGCTCTAACATTCCAAGCTGTGTGACTCTAGGCAAATTACTTAGCCCTTCTTTGCCCTATTTCCTCATCTTTAAAGGGATGCTCGTTGTCCCATTTCTTAAGCTGATTATGAGAATTTAATGAGATAATGAATGTAAAGTGCTCACACAGTGGCCTGGGGTGAGTGGTGATCAATGAGAGATATTACTATGCAAGCAGGGGCTGAGGTCTGCCAGGGGCAGGAACAAAATTGGAATCAGATCTGATTTGGGTCCATGTCCCACTTCTGGCTGACCCCCTGTGTCTCTGGGCAAGTGGCAGTCTCTCTGACCCTTGGTTGGTCTTTTAAATGGGGACAATGCTGACTGTACAGGCGGGTGACTGTGCCTCTTGTTTTGTTGGGACAGTCCTGGTTTGCACCTGTCGCCTCGGCACACTATTAACAGTGGGCTGGTGGGGCCCAGAAGTTGCCTCATTAGCTCAGATTCCAGGCCCCCAGGGGCAACCTCGTGCAGGCCTCTGCTCTGAGGTCAGAGACAAAGGGCCTAAAGGCGAGACAAAGGCTGTTTGCCCCCTGCCTGGCTCCAAACACCAGCTCTGGTGGGGCCCCGTGGCCCCTCTGACCCAGCTCAGCTCCAATTAGTGCACTGGGAGAGAGGCTTGGTGGTGGCCTCCCAGCCACAGCTTCCTGGGGCTCCCTGCACACCACAGTCCATTCAGGTGCCGGCATCAGCCCTGACCTGGAGGGCCCAGTTGTGTCCAAGTCCCTACCCTTCCCTCCAGCTCATTAGTGCCTTTTGGACTAAGGGCACTCAGATGCATGCAGTGCTGTGGCAGTCGTTCTCTGGCTGCCTGCAAATATGCTTTTTCTTAGGGCTGCATGTGAGATGCTCCATGTCCAGAGGACCACGTACCACCATTCAGAGCCTCAGGCTCCTGAAGGGTAAAATGGGTAAATAATCACTGGCTTGCTAGCTGTTGGATCAGACTTAACAGTGCGTGAAAAGCGGCTGTGAGTGCTCAAGAGCCCTGTGCTCCTGTGAGATGTGGTCCCACTGAATGATTCCCAAAGCAATTGCCTTGTGAAGCCAGCCCTGAGATTATGCTAGTTTCCTTTTAAACGCTGGGATTCTGTAATGAAGGTCAAGTCTCCATACGAACAACTAAACTCCACCCACTCCTGCGTGTGGGCAGAGAGGTCATTCTGGAGGTTCAGGAAGCTGCGGTAGCAGTCTTAGCTCTGCTCCTGACTGCTGGGAGACCCTGGGCTGGTGCCTCAGTCTCCCCTCTGCCTCTCTCAAGGTTCCTGTGAGTAGCTGGGCAAAGGCCAGGGTTGCCTGTGGGCACAGGTGAGACCAGCAAGGAACGTAAGCAGGTACCCTTTCCCGATGCTGGGACCTGACCCTCTGCACCTCAGGCTCCTCTTTGGCCGAATGGCACTGAATAGCCAGCCTGCAGGCTGTGAGGATTAGTAGCAATGATTAGAAGGCTGGGAAGCGCCTGGCTCACAGTAGGACTTGGAAAGTGTGGCTATGGCTGTTGTTGCTTTTCACACTGATAAGGTTAAAACACCACCCAAATGAGGGATGCCATTTTTACTTTACAATCAGCTGTATGCACTCACTGATTGCTTGGTGCCCTGGTTTAGAAGCACAGAACTCCTGGGGGTCTAAACCTGGCTTTGCCCCTTAAGCACCCTCATCACATCCCGCCTCCCTGGCCTCGGCTTGGCGGGAAGGGGCTGGGATTCAGGGGGTGAGGCCGTGGAGGCAAGGCAGGAGGGGAGATTGTAGTCGGCCCTTGGCCTCATGTCTCCTTCTGCAGCCTGAGAATAGTTTTCCCAGGCGACCGGCCCTGGATCCAGGACTAGGCAGGTAAGCTGAGCGAGTTCAGTACCTTGTCGGTGAGTATTCGCTTTGTTGCTTGCAGCTGGAATCAAGTTTTAGTTTCTGGGGGCAGTGGCTCTCTAGGAATTCTCGAGAGCCTGGGAATTTCCCCAGCAGATGCATTCAGCTCTCAACACTGAGCACTGATAGTTCTCAGGCTCTCACAACTCCCCTCCCTGGGGAGTCTAGGGTGAGAGGAGAAGGGGGCGGAACAGGCCTGTGACCTGTGGGCCACCCGAGGTGTGAGTGCAGGGGCCGGAACTAACCAGGTTGGTCACCAGGGGATTAAGGGTGGGCGGGGGCTTCTCAAGGGTTCTACTAGGGGGCAGGGCTGATTGAGAGGGGTCACAATCAGAGACTCTCAGGGATGGCCCCTCCTGGTTTCAAACCTCTCTCCAGGAGAGCAAAGTCCTGGAGCTGGGAGGCAGAGAGTAAGCTTGAGGGAAAGTGGCCCTAGAGGAACCGGGCCCCAGACCCCTGGCAGAGCAGCCTTGGCAAGGAGGCAACCGGGTGAGCCAGCCTGATGCAGGGGGCGAGCCCAGGCTCTGGAGGATGGTGGGGGCAGCAGTAAGAATCCCCGCTCTTAGAAAGTAGGCCTGCACTTCTTAGTGTGGAGCTTCAGGCAAGCACTCACCGCTCAGCCCTGCCGTTTCTGTGCCTGTAACCCGGGGCTAATAGTAACCATTCCGTGGCCCTGTGGCGAGTCTTAGATTAAGGAATCACATGTGTACGACGCCTTGCATGGCGCCCAGCACAGAACCAGCCCTGCCTATGTCTTTACCATGCCTGTCCAGCGATGTCATGTTGGCAGCTTGAAATCAGCCATGGTGGGAGTATTTACACCATGGAAGTTGGCAGGCTCTGCAAATCAGGGCATTGCCATCCCCTCCCTCTGACTTCAGGATGTTAAAACATCAACGTACCCCTGAACCAGAGAGTGGGAGGAGCTGTGCTGTATTTCTGCCACCAGGTCATTTGCCAGGCAAACATCTGCCCATCTGGGCCCGGATGGAAATATACCTGGTGCCTGCATGGAACAAACAATTTCAAGTTTGACTGGATTGTGTTGGGAGCCCTCTGAGGGTCTCAAGTCCATGGAATGATGGAGGCTTTCCAGGACCTTTCTCAGGTTTAGGGAGACTCCCCATTCCTAGTCCTAAGGCATTCTCACACAGCCTTGGGCTAGCTGGAGGAAGCTGGGGTCGGCACTATGTCTCTCTAACATTTGGAAAAACAAAAGCCTCAGAGGTCAGGTAATTTGCTTGACATCATTCAATCAATTTTTAAAAGCCACCACACAGTTGAAGAAAGTGTTTGTTTCCACCACTCCAAAATTTCCCCTTGTGCCACTTCCCTGACATTTCCCTCCCCACAAAGTGTGCCACTACTCCGGTTTCTGTCATCTTGTTTAGTCTGATATAGAACTTTATGTAACTGGAATCATACAATGTGTTCTCATCTATGTATCTCCTCTTTCCCAGCATTATGTCTGTGAGACTCACGTGTGCCTGATGTCTGTGGCAGTATTTAACTCATTTTCCCTACTATATACTATTCCACAAAGTACCCACTCTCTGTTCATGGATATATGTCTTGTTTCCAGTTTTAGGCTATTGCATATGATTACTTGGAACATACAAGGACATAGACTTTGGAGACTATATGCACGCATTTCTGCTAGGTGTGTGCTTAGGAGTGACACTGCTGAGCATGGGGATTACTGGATGCAGTTTTGATGCAACAGATGGTTGTTGAGTCCCTTTGGTGTGTGATTTCCTGAATGAGACTCCTTGGACTAGATGAAACTCCTCTCTCAAAAGGTTCCCAGTCTGGTGGAGGGGGAGTATGTAGAGAGATTGGAGAGTAGACACATTCAGCAAAAGCCAGCAAAGAGGGAAAAACAAGAACTCTGGGGGTTCCCAACGCAAGGGCCACCATCTGTGGGGATCAGTGTCGGGAAGTGGGCAAGTCTGGAGGAAGGGGAGTTGGAGGGCTTGGGAAAGATTTACCCCACAGAGATGGGGGGCTGGCTTCCAGGCAGGGGACTTCAAGGGAAAGGTGTGGAGGCAGGTAAACAGAGCGAACTTGGAGAAAATTGATTGTTCTTCTCTGGCTGGAGAGCTGGGTCTGGGTGGAGCAGAGTGGTTGCCAGTTAGGGTCTGATCACTGATCACGAAGGCTTAAGAGTTTGGGCTTTGGGAAACCACTGAAAGCCTCCCACAGGGCAGCCTGTTGGGAAAGGACTATGTGGGGGGGGTGTTATGTCTGTGTGGGGAATGCGGAATTCAGGGATGAGTACTCACAAAGTGTGAATGGGAATGGAGGAAGTGGGGAGAGGAGAAATGAGAGTGATTGGAGGGAGGCCTGCACAGTGAGCTGTTTTTTTTTTTTTTTTTACCAAAAACAAGTGAACAATAGGAATTGGTGTAAGATGGTGAACTCCAGGGGAAGCATTCAGAAGCTCTTTTTCATCAACACATGACGGACTGGTCCCATGTGCCCGGTGCTTTCTCCCGTTTCCTGACCAGGAGAGAAAACTCACCTCAGGTCAGACTGTGAAACTAACAGTGATTACATCCGCGTGGTAGGCTTGGAGGGCAGAAGGCAGGCAAGATTAAACAGCCTCTTCTCACCTGCCAGATCCGGCTCCCAGTTGGAGAATTCACATCAGAAAGGAAAGATGGGAGTGCAAGGGGACAGAAGAGCCAAAAATGAAGGACACTTAGCCTTGAGAACAGTGACAGCTGGCACACTCTGGTGCCAGAAGTATACCAAAGGCGTGGGCACACAGGCTTCAGCTTCCAGTCCCTGGTGCCCTGGGGCAGCATTGGAACCTCTCCAGGGGAGAGTGTGCCCCACGATGCAGGCCAGGTCGCCCTCTCTTCAGGATGCTGCCTGGTTTCAGCGAGCGGGGGGCAGTACGGGCAGGTGCCCAGGTGACTGTACTTGGAGGTACAGTCGTGGTATCTTAAATGCCATCCCACTGCACCTTCTTCCCTAGGGGTACCAGTGTGCCCGGGGTTCCTGCTTTGGCGGGAAAAGTCTTTGCCTCAAAGTGTTTGTTTTTTTTTTTTCCCTGCAGCCTTTTTGTTTTTTTTTTATGCCGTCTCAAGGCAACTTAGATCCAACAGTACTACTCCCAGATGCACAGTCTTTGTGTGTAGGCAAGTTGACCACAAGGAGGAGAGTGGGCTGTAGAAGTCCAGAAGATTCCGCCCTGGTTCCCTACAGCCTGGAATGGCCCAATCCACAGAGACCCCCCCTTCCCAGGGCTCCTCTCCAGGGTCAGCCTGTGAGCTTTCATTACTGTGCCCTCAGAAGGCTGGAAGGGTGCTGGATCTCTGCTCAAATAAGGGACAAGGTGGCTGTGTTGGGGAAGGAAGGGGAGAAACTACGTAACAGGAGGAGCACGCAGACAGTGGGTTTGGCTCCGGGTGATCCTGGGTGAGTCCCTCCCTCCCTGGCCTCAGGCCTCCATCTATTACAGAGGGTGGCACTGGCTGATCCCTGAGGCCTGGGCTCTGGAGCCCCAACCCCAGGCCTCCCTCAGAGGGCGGGCTGTGGGATGATTAAAGAGGGATGATGGATGGGAGAAGCCTGGAGGAGCCCCGAGCACCAGACAAGTGTGAGGGGAAATTAGTAGTCACCGTTTTATTTAGCACGTGATCCGGCAGCCTGGCGATTTATTACAGGCATTATTATTAATGACAGTAATAATGACGCTGACAATACCATCTCCCGCTTTGTACCAGGCTTCTGTTTTCATTGGAAACGCACTCCCTCTGTGATCCTCACCCCTCCTTGTGGGTCCTGATGTACAAATGGGTAAACCGAGGCAGAGAGCTGCTGTGTGACTGATTAGCTGAGGCCAGGGTGTCAGCCAGGGAGGGGGCCCAGCTCCGTCCATTCTCTGCCCAGGGTTTTCACTCCCAAACCAGCTATCTGCTCTCTCTCTCTGTCTCACGTGATTCCAGTCCTGTAGTCCTTTCCCGTGAGTCCCCGTCAGCGGCTGGGCTTAATCTAAGTGTGCCCTGGACGGCACAGTTGACAGGCGTGGGTTAAAGCCATCTTCTCCCCCTTCTGGCAGAGTGGCCTTGGGCAAGTTGTGTCCCCCCCCCCCCATCCACAGGCCTCAGTGTTCCCATCTGCCCCACCAGGACACCTAATCCTGGCGGAGTCATAGTGAGGGTTAAGAACTTTGGTGAAAGTATCCGCTCAGAGGGCTGGACATTTTCTAGGCTCCTGATCTCTACCCTTGCATCTCTCCCTCAGGTCAGAACTCAGCATGTAGTGGTGGAGATTGTTTTTTCACTTGAACTGGGATGAAAAGTCAGCCATGGCCTGCAGTGACAATTTTCTGAAAGCTCCTTTTGCAAACAAGAGAAGCAAGCGTGTGTGTGTGTGTGTGTGTGTGTGTGTGCAGTCTGCGAGGTCAGTAGAAATCTTATTCTATGGAAAGGTCCCCAGGTAGCAACAGTATGACAGGTGGCCCACGTTGGGGGCCCTGGCCTGCCCCTGACTCCCTGTCACAAGCTGTGATGAGGAAAGCAAAGGCTGGTTCTCTCCTCCACACACCCTCAGTCCCCAGCCTGCATGCTGAGGCACCAGGGTCTCCTTGGGTCTCCAGGAAGCAGTAGGAGGGAAAGCCCCACAGTGGTACCTGCTCAGACTCAACCCCCTGGCGGCCCAGCTGAGCCAGGGAGAACCACAGATATGCTCCCAGCCTCTGTTCCCCGATCTCCTGTCCTCCCATCCTTTTTCTGCCCTGAGCTTGGCTGGTTAGGGTGCCTGTCCCTGCTCACAGCCCTCTCATGACAACCTCCCCGTAGACCCTGGCAGCCTCTTGAGACACCCACTTCCTGTCTCCCTTTGTGCTCTGTGCACCAGCCACTGGCTTGGGAGGGCCTCAGTTGTTCCATGATCTTTCTGCCGTGGGGCCTTTTATATGTTGTTCCCTCTGCCTGGAATGGAGGCTTCCCTGATAGCTCAGTTGGTAAAGAATCCATCTGCAATGCTGGAGACCTTGGTTTGACTCCTGGGTTGGGAAGACCCCTTGGAGAAGGGATAGGCTACCCACTCCAATATTCTCAGGCTTCCCTTGTGGCTCAGCTGGTAAAGAATCCGCCTGTAATGCCGGAGACCTCAGTTTGATCCCTGAGTTGGGAAGATTCCCTGCAGAAGGGAAGGCTACCCAATCCAGTACTCTGGCCTAGAGAATTCAATGGACAGTCCATTGCATTGCAAAGAGTCAGACATGACTGAGCGACTTTCACTTTCTGCCTGGAATGCCTTTCCCTTCTTGCCCAATTTCATCTGCTCACCTCTGATTCTTCGTTTTTATTTAGTCACTAAGTTGTATCTGACTGTTTGCAACCCCATGAACTTTGCAACCCCACCAGGCTCCTTTGCCCACGGGATTTCCCAGGCAAGAACACTTGAGCGGGTTGCCATGTCCTTTTCCAGAGGATCTTCCTGATTGAGGATCAGACTTGCGTCTCCTTCATTGGCAGGTGGGTTCTTGACTAACAAGCCACCAGGGAAGCCCTTGATTTTTTTATATCTCATCACAAACATCACTTCTTCTGGCAAACTTTCTCCCCAACCACGTCCAAAGGTTGAAACATTTCATGTTCTTAGAGCTCTTATACTTCTTTAGAGCCCTTGTCCAAATTTGTACATATCCGTTTATTTCTTTAGTGATCATTTCTCTAGTTCCTGTCTCCCTCTAGAGTGTCAGCTCCAGGAGACCTTACTGCCTGCTCACTGTTGAGCGTCTGGCATTCAGCACAGTGCCCAGCACCAAGTGGGGATCCATATGGTCAGCTGGTGTGTGATTCAATGAATGAATCTCTTTAGCTTCCAAATCAGAGCATAATGAGGTGTTATTGGTGCCAAAATCTCACTTATTAGAACAGAAATTCACAGTGTTTGGTGCCATCTGGTTCCACTCCCTCCCTGGGGGCAGGATCCCTGCTCACAGGTGTCAATCTCTTCTTACTTACTTCCAAAGACAGGAGTTTCACTCCCTTGAAGGGGAACAGAGGAAGGCAATAGAGGTCCTGTGTTGTTACTGCATCGGTTGAGGTCCAGAAATCCCTAAAGTCTCTCCTGTCCTTTAGGTTGGACAGCTGGGACCTGCTGTCCAAGAAGACTGTGCAGCTCGCACCCTGGCTGGACCTGAGATGGACACAAGATTCCATGAGTCCATCTCCAAGCTCAACAGAACAGAGGATGCCGGGGCCCCACCTGGACTTGCTCTTCCCTCCATGCCTTCTTCTTAATCCCTATGCGTCTTTCAGGGCTGGTTCAGGCCTTGCTTCTTCCAGGAAGCCCACAGGGCCTGCTCTCTCCTGTGACCTGAGTGTGGAGCTCTACACCAAGGTCATATGTATAGAACCTCATACCAAGGCCACAGGACAAAAGCCTCCAGGACTGAGCGAGCCCCATAGCAACTGGTGCCATGAGTCCCCACCCTCCGACTTAAACTGGCCATTTTCTACTCTCATATTAATATGGTAAAATATCCACCCTATAACATCCTAACCAATCACCTAATGCCACCCTTCCAGTAGGAATTTTCTTTGTCGTAAGGCTATAAAAATTGGCTACTAGTTCACGAAAGGGATCAGCTCTCCTTTGAGCCAGAACTCTGTTCTAACAGCATCTCTTGCTCTAATAAACTCTATTCTCCTCTCATTCTACCTCATGTCTGGAAATTCTTTTCCAACCCAGGCATGGACCACGACACTGAGCAAGTTGGGGTTCTCCCTGTGCCTTATGAGAATGAAAGAATCAGAAGAAAGTGTAACCTCTTGTTTCATATATGGATTTTTGGGTGACCAGACAGAAGAGGTAAACTGCCGAAGTCACAAAACTGCTGATTTGGGACAATAAGTAAAATTTTAAAATTTTGTGGTTATTAAAGTTTCATTCTGTTAGTTTTTTTCTGTCTTTAAGGACGAGGGAAAATGAACAACCTTAGGAAATGTGGTCATAGACATCAAAAACCTTTTTAAAAAGAATGTATCCTTTCAGGCCTAAGGATGCAATTTGAAATGGGTGCAAAGATTTATGTACAAGGATGCTCATCACAGCCTTGTTTATGAGGGCGAAAAACTGAAAATAGCTTAAAGGTCCGACAGAGAGATTGGTTAAATAAATTATGGTGCATTCATGTGATGGAATACCATACAGCCATTAAAAATGATGGCCCAGTAAAAGAATATTTAACGACATGGGGAAATGTTCACAAGATACTGTTAAGGACAAAAAAAAAAAAAAAGCAGGTTGCAAAACAGCAAGCTCCATATGCCTCTGACTTTGCTAAAACAATTATTAAAAAAGAAAGCCCAGGGCCCCTGAGGTTATTTATGATATTGTTTCACTGCCTCTAAGACACCAGCCTCATTAATTCCTATTTCAGTGTGGGCTCAGCGGAAAGCATGAGCATTTAATGTCTGGAGGTCTGATGTTGAATCTAGTATATGTTATTTCTTTACCGGGTGACCTTGGAGCCGTAGCCTCATTTTCTCTCATCTATAAAATGGGAATAAGAGTCCTCCATTGGAATGATGCAGAAAGTATTTCAAAGATTGTGTGTGTGTGTGAAAGGCCTTGGTAAATCGTACGGAGCTGGATTGATATTGAGAATAATGGTACATTATTCCCTAATTACCCTGGAGAAGGAAATGGCAACCCGCTCCAGTATTCATGCACGGAAAATCCCATGGACAGAGGAGCCTGGCAGGCTACAGTTCATGGGGTCACAGAGTCGGACACGACTGAGTGACTGAACGCACATTCCCTAATTAAACTGAGGACTGCACGAAGGCCATACAAGGTAGCATTCTTCCCTGTCACTCAGCAGCCACCGCAGCGCCTCACACACAGTGTGCACGGGAATGTGGGTGGAACCGCCCCCTGAAACCCCCAGCTCACGCCTCCACACCCTCCAGACATCCCTGTGAGCCCCAGGACTGGGACTGGCATCCCCTGTGGGGAGCGAGAATGCAGCTGTGGGTGCACTGGGTGCTGGGGCTCGTTTGGGGGTGCTCCTAGCACCCCCATCTCCCCAGCCCTTGCAGGATGAGGGCGTAGCCACTGTCTGGCACAGAGAGCGTAACAGGAGTGGCTCAGAGCTAGGGTCCGGCCAGGAGGCCATGGCTCTCAGTACCCCAAGCTCTTTAGCGCCTTGGTCTTTCTCCCTGGGCTCTGAGCACTGTGGGTGTTGCTGGGCTGCAGGAGCCCCTGCCTGCCGCCGGTGGGGATCTTGGGTCAGGCCCAGATTGGCCTGGCCCATCCTGACCCCTGCAGTGCACGTGGGCCAACCATATCTCTCCTCTGAGTTTTGTTCCAGAGAGGGGATGTGACCTGCCCTGAATCACGCAGCTGCCGACAGAACAGCAGACCCCAGGCCTGGCTCTTCCCCCGCGCCCCCAGTCCCTCAGTAGAGGAGGGACTTCCAGGCAATTCTGGCAGAAACCAGGGGTTCTTTGGGGCACTCAGAAGACAGAGATGGTGTATTCATATTTTCTTTCTGTATCATTCTCTTTCTACACAGCGTTGACATGTTTCTACTTTGTGCAGGCTGCAGACGAGAGATTGGAATTGAGTATTTTGTTTTGTTTTGTTTTGTTTTTGGTAGAGGGAGGGACAGTTACAATCTCGCAGGCTTATGGGAAGAAAATGATTAAGGGGGCCGGTGTGGTGAGAAGGTGCTGTAGAAAGTGTGGCTGGGCCTACCCAGGGCCCCCCTGTCCGAAGACCCACCTCCTTCCCCAGCTGCTGTTTGGCGCCCAGTGCTTACAACTCCAGAGACTTCCGAGAGCCAGTCAGAGCTGCTGACAACAGAGCCGGGAAGGCAGGAGCCCCTCTTCCTTCCGGGGCCTCTTTCCAGATCTTTCCTGATGGGAGGACAGGAGCCTCAGGCAGGAAACTTTGCTGAGAGACGATTTACTCTCCAGAGCCTCCACGTCAGGCCAGATCAGACTTTCCCTACGACACCTCTCTCCCTGCCTATCCTGCTCCTCTCCCTCAGGTGGGTCCTGTCCTGCTCCTCTCCCTCAGGTGGGTCCTGTCCTGCTCCTCTCCCTCAGGTGGGTCCTGTCCTGCTCCTCTCCCCCTGCCTGTCCTGCTCCACTTCCTCAGGTGGGTTTTCCTGAAGAAGCACCATCTCTAATCTTGGGCCCCTGAATCCCTGCCTCAGGCTCTGCTTGGTGGGAAGCTGACACGAGACAGATGGGAAATGGGACACAGTGTATCTAAATATATCCAAATATAACCTTGTAAACACTACTGGTGGAGGCTCTGTACTTCGATAAAACAATCTCCAGGCATGTTGTTTTTGAAAAGAGAAAATAACTTGAATGTACCAGACAGCCTGGATTGGAAGCAGAACCTAGAAATTCACTGGTTGAACACTCCTGGCTGGATAGAACACCTTCACAGCAGATGCCCACGTTAGGAGGGCTAGTTCTGACGGTGTGTGGAGGGCATGTACGGAGAACACCAACCAAACTCTGGCATGGAAGGTCCACGCAGCCCCTACTGGACTATGAAACAGGGTTGCTGGCCAAGCCCGTGTCCAGCTTCTGGTGGCCCCTTGCCCAGCCAGCATCCTAGAGGGTCCTCCCAGACTGTGCTCATAGACTCACTGAGAATCCCTCTGGTGCATCAGGGAGTGCGAAAAGGAATCCTTTTGGCCTGGTCACTTTCCATCGCCTTTCAAATCTCAGCCTCCTCCAGGAAGTCCACAGGGAGTGTTCCCTTCTCTAAGCATCTCTAGCCCTGTCAGCAGGCTTCAGCTGGCTCAGTTATGAGAGGATGGTAGCAACTTGGAGGAGAGGACAATTTTGGAATTCACCTGAGTACACAGGAGTCAGCCTTGGTAGCGTAGTGGTTAGGTGGGCAGGTACGCAGGCAGACGACCGAGGATGAGATGGCTGGATGGCATCACGGACTCAATGGATGTGAGTCTGGGTGAACTCTGGGAGTTGGTGATGGACAGGGAGGCCTGGTGTACTGCGATTCATGGGGTCGCAAAGAGTCGGACACGACTGAGCGACTGAACTGACTGAGTACACAGGATGGGCACACAGTAGACAGAAGATACTGGAGAAGTAAATACCTTCAGGTGGGCAGGCTAGGCTAGCTCTCCAAACGCCTATTCACCCTCCAGGCCACAGTGTAGATGCCACCACATATCAGCCACCGCCCTGTGATCTCCGCATTTGCAGCCTCTATCGCTTTGAAGGCTGGAACTCTGTCAGTCTTGTTCTCTGCTCTGTCCAAGTGCTCGGTACACACCTTGGCACAAAGAAGTTGCTCCATAAATGCCTGTGGAAAGAAAGAGTCTCTGGAGAAGTGGCCAAGCTGAGTTCGAAGGTAGATGCTCCATGCAGACAGGTCCTGCACCTTCCCTGCTCATGTGCAGGACTAACAGCACGCAGTGAGAAGGGGCTGTCAAAGTGAGCCTGCCCCTAGCATAGTAGGGATCCCAGGGACTAGCGGCAGAGGCTCATTTAGGCTGTCCCAAGGACTGAGGTCTGTTTGAGGCTATCTGTGGCCATGATAGAGTCCAGGATTCCCCTGAATAAGCCCAATAGCACTAGCTGTCGCTCACCATGCACCTGGCACCAGGCTGAGCGTTTTATCTGCACTCTTACATTTGTAGTGGAGAAGGGAATGGCAGCCCACTCCAGTATCCTTGCCTGGAGAATCCCATGGGCAGAGAAGCCTGACGGGCTACAGTCCATGGGGTCGCAAAGAGTTGGACAGGACTATACGACTAACACTCCTGCTACTACATTTGTAGAGAATAAGAGGAAGCGTGGTTAGTGCTCACGTCTGCCCCCCTTCCCAGTGGCCCCGTTTTCAAGTCTTGGAAGAAGGGTGATTCCAGGCACTCACTGTCAGGCACTGAGCTGGTAAATCTTTCTTCTTCCTGCCTTAGGTAGGGGCAGTCAGGAGGGGAGCTGAGATCCAGGCCATCAGTGAGACACCCTCCCAACTTCAGATCCTCAGTGGGTGAAGCTGGGTCGGAGGAGTGGGAAAGGATGATGTTCTCAAGGCAGTCGTGGGGAGCTCCCATGAATTGGGGTTCCTGCAGGATACAGACGGTGCATGCCTAGGAGCTTTGTGAGAGGAGTTTAGTGCAAACAGTTTGGGCCAGGGGAAGTCCACAGGGGTTGAAATGGCAGCCTGAGGGGCAGAGGGAGAAGGTCACACCTGTAGAGAGAAGCTGTGGATGCAGCAGCCCCGGGAGTTATGACCTCAGTAGGGGGGCCCCCTGGGGGGCACACACTCTCACCTCTCTCTCTCCCACTTTTTCTGGCCCTCCCAGGGGTGAGTGGAAGCCGTCACTGTTTACCAGCTTGTTTCTTGTATGCCCTGGAAATCTGTCCCCAGGCTTGGCTCTATGTCCCCAAGTAACCTTCTAGAAAATCCTGTCTGGCTTAAGTTTTCTAGAGTTGGTTCTGCTGCTCACAAGCACAAAGACACAATGCCATTATGATTCCCTTTCAACCGATGAGTAAGCTGAGGCTCCAAAGAGTTTTGGCTTGTGGTCACACCACACAGGCAGAAGCGGTTGATGAATCAAGCTGTGAATCTGGTCCAGCTTTGATTAAAGCTCTGAGCCCTGCAGCACAGTGAAGCCGGCCGCTCCCCGGTCCGGAAGGCTCCCCCGATCCACTGTCCCAGGCAGCGGAGGGCCCGCTTTGTCTCATCACTCCCTCGGTAGGAGTGTGAGGGGGTGACCTGGTTGCACCACACTGCTTCTCGCTGTGGCTGGCTGACCGCTTTTCTTCGCGTCGCTAACTGGCTGTCCAACCCATGTGGCTAGGGAGCAGAGGCCTGTGATAAGACATACGAGCCCCTGCTCATGGGGCTGGGGTGGGGAGACTCGGGCAGTTCAGACTGAGTGAACTGAGAGCTCACAATGGCACTGGGTGGGACTAGCTGGAAACTAGTTGTGAGGTGGAGGCAGAAGCATCTACCAGTGGGGATGAGGCTGTGACGTGGCCCCAGCCCATTGTGCAGCTGGAAGCCCGAGACTCAGAGGGCAGGCATGGACCTTGGGGACCTACCTTTCTCATCTCCAGGCTTGGTCAGGGTCCCGAGGCTCACAGACTGCCCTCCGTGGGGTGGAATCCCCCATCCTCACCTAGTCTCCCCATCTCCCCATCTGGCCCTGACACCCACATCCATCATTGGGGAGAAATCCCTGGCTTTCGTGAATAAGCATAGAGGCTTTGTGGGAAATTACCTAAGTTATAATCCAATTACACAATAATTACATTGAGATGGCTCTGTAACTATAGCATTAATTAACTTTGATGGCTCCCATAAATTATGTGGGAGATTGATAGTGGAGAGAGGGTGAGTGCAGTCCAGTGGGTGGGAAGTGGGCTGGGAACCCCCGAGGGGTTACAAGAGATACAGAGGGGAGGTCAGGTCACAGACTGGGTGGGAGTTAAGGGGGATAGAGGACAGTTTCCTGAGAGTCCACCATCATGCTGCACAGGAAGTTCTGGGCCCTTTGAGAGTGGGGGGGGCGGTGGTACAGGGAACTAGCTCCCTTCTGGACTGCAGAGGTCAGCTCTCTCCTATGCCTCTGCTCTTGAGAACAGTTCTGTCTTCCCTCAATGGACCACTTAGGGCTGAGCCTGGCATCCCTTTGACTGGCTTCCCACCCCAAATCGCTTGTCCAAGTGTTGCACTAGTGAGCAACATGGACTTCCCTGGAGATGCTACAGAGGGAATACTGTAGTCACTCCCTTGGACCCAGCAATGTGACTCTAACCAGAGCCAGGCAACGCCAATGGGGGTTGGAACGTGGAGCAGCTGGGTCTCTCCCTCTCAGCTGGTAGGCTGTGAACTTGAACAACTACATTAGAAAACTGTTCTGCACTACCTACTGGAGCTGAACATGGGCGTGCATGAACCCAGGAATTCCACTCCTGGGTATATAACCCACAGAAATGTGTACGTGTGTTCATGTGAAGATTCTTCAGAGCAGCACTATGCTTGGCGGTCAAAAACAGAAGCTACCCAAGTGTCCTTCCATGTAGAATGGGTAAGTGAACTGTGGACTACCCACTCCATGGGATATTCTACAGCAGTGCGATGAAAAGCCACAGCTATGCACACCAAGGCTGAATCTCTCAGACAAAATGTGGGGTGAAAGAAAGTGAAAGTGAGAGCCGCTCAGTCATGTCTAACTCTTTGTGACCCCATGAACTGTATAGTCCATGGAATTCTCCAGGCTGGAATACTGGAGTGGGTAGCCTTTCCCTTCTCCAAGGGATATTCCCAACCCAGGGATCCTGCATTGCAGGTGGATTTTTTACCAGCTGAGCCACAAGGGAAGCCTGGGGTGAAAGAAGCCAGACGTAAGATCATATGATATGTGATGTTGAAAACAGGCAAAACCAGCCTGGTTCTAGACATCAGGACTGTGGTTCCTCAGTGAGCAGGAGTTAACTGGAAGGGGCTGGGTCAGGAGTGGGGGTGCCTTCTGGGTCCTTGACCTGTTCTGTATCTTGATCTGGAATTAGCTCTATAGTGTCTGAACCATGTAAAGATCCATCGACCTATAGCCATGTGATTTGTGAGCTTTCTCTTCACATGTTACAGTTCAATAGAAATTTGAAGAAAATCACATTAGCTAAATTGTCTCTCCCCAGAGCCCCTCCTCTATCTCGGCACCCCTGGGTCCCACAGTTTCTTTTCCCCTCCTCTTTTCTCCACATACAGTCAGCCCCCTAAACTTCTTCCCCACAACCCTACCTTGTCCCTGGCATTTCCCCCAGTACCTGGCATTTCCTGCCCTAATTGTGGATAACTTTTAGCTTCACCCAAGCATCCCTACCCAACTCAGCTCCACCAACAGGTGCAAGACACCAGGGGGGTACTCATGGATGGGGGGCTCACGAACAAGACACAGGTTGCTCAGAAGACAGTTCTGTGACACCTTCTGCCATTAACCTGTTCCTCGGGGTCTCATTCCTCACCCTAAGGGATAGACCAACATATTTTTTTTCATACTAAATACAGTGCAGTCTTCAAGAGGAATTCCCAGGGTGACTTCCAAGATAGTAAAAGTGTCTCCTTATTTCTCTTGTTTTACAGAAGGGCAGACACAGGCCCCGAGAAGCTGAGGCCTCTGTGCCAATAGAAATGGGGCCAGAGCCAGGGTCACCTCACCTTCCACCCAGTGCTCCTTCTCTCCAGGACTGGGATCCTGGATGGGGCAATAGTGGGGTGTGGGCTGCAGCTATGGCTGCCCAGGCTTTGCATACAGGGAGGAAATGCCCCAGTACCCTCAGCCAGGCCCATTTGTTTGAGGGGCTGTATCTGCAGACATATACACTGCAAATCTCGGATAGTGAGGAGCACTGAGGAAAGGAGAGCGAGCCAGACGTGGGGCACCCCGGATGCCTGGCCCAGTAATTCAGACTTCTAAGCCCTGGAAAGTTCCCAAACTGCCAGAAGACATCATGTTTACATCAAACCCCAGCCTCTCCTTCCTCCTCCTGATCCTACAGCAAATGGGAGTCTCTTGGGGCCTCACTAGTCCAGGGCTGGAAAGAGATCAGGAGAGGAAATGAAATTAGGCAGTACACATATTAGCCTTGGGATTAACATGGGACCTTCTTCTTAGCCTCTCATTACTATTGCTAAATTCTGTGAGCCTCCAGCAGTGGTGTGCTGCTAAATGTTTAACTGACTCTCTGGGGGGGAAAAAAAAAAAAAAGAAAAGAAAAAAGAAGAAGAAGAAGAAAAAGCCCTGCTTTGCAGTATTTGCCAATTTCCATGGTGTAAATTTTTCACCATGGTCCATTTTTCACTATCAACCTAAGGTCAACTGGCTCCCAAAATTTTTGAAAATTTAACAATTAGGGGAGCTGGCTCCTGCAGGAAGTCCTGGTGAGGGGAGCTGGGCCTTTAACACTTCATGCACTAGCAGGTCTGGGACTTTGTCTACAGGGCCATCAGAAAACACGCAGTGGTGGCAGGATGACAGCCTCTTAGGTCCCGGGGCAGTTGGCGGCCCCTTTGCCTCCAGGGCATTTTTGCTAGTTTTGCCTGAAGTATGAAGGAGTTGCCAGTAGGACTGAACTGAGAGCGTGAAATATGCTTGTTAAGAAAAAATGCCAGCAGAATTAGAAAGCCAAAGGAACCTTAGTGCTCATCCTATCATAAGCATGTCTTTTCAGGTATTAAGACAGTGATTTTTTTGTTTGTTTTAAAAAAGGTCTTTCATCCCTTATATGACAGAATATATCACAGTTGACAAAGCACTTTCACATGAATAATCCTGTTGGATCCCCAGCGAAGCACTGTGACCTGACTAGTCCCACTTCCCAGGTAACACAGGAAGACCATATTCTTTACCATCCAAACCAGGAGAGTGTTGAGACAGGCAGGGGGTACTCATTACGCTGGGAAAGCAGGAGTGAAGTGGATCCTTCCCATCATCCTGCAGGTGAGTTGGCCTGACTTTCTCAAGGTCACCCAGCAGGAAGGATGGGGTGCCTCCTTGGGCCTCACAGAGGCTTCACAAGCTTGAGTGTCTCCCCAGATCTAAGACTCCTCAGCAGACACTCACAAGGGGTGTGGGCACTCTGATCTCCAGAGCCTCTCCTGAGAGCCAGTCCTGGGGGCCATGACACAGAGAGCCTGTGATGAGGCTGGAGCATTGGGGTATGGAGGGCTTAGGAAGGAGACTCCTTTAGAACTCTACCAGCTCGTTGCACTTTCTCTGCACCGAGCAGTTTCACCCACGAAGTCTGGCCCCCAGATGCAAGCCCCGACTTTGGAAAGCTTGCTGGGAGGCAGAGGTTGGGGTGGGAGGGAGCAGGGAGAGGTTGTTTGTGCCTTTCCGGTTCTCTCTATTCCAGCCCCATGGACGTTCTGTCACCACACCCAGCCAGCCACCTGGTTTGCAACAGGGGAAGCTGCCCCAGAAAGCAGTCTCTACCAAGCTGTATTTGTCTCCTGCTTTGTGTGGGGTGGGGAGGGTGGGGTGTCCTTATCAAGGACAGGAAGTAATAGACCATCTCTGTCAGGTCACTGCCCATCCCAGTTGGAACCCAGCCCTCATCTTGCAGGAACTCATTAGCCAGGCGTTCTTCACCTCCCCTGGAAGAGGAGCAAAGCCCTGAGATCTCGAAGCCATGGTTGCGCCTTGTTACTGGGCTGGAGTGTGCCCTTGCCTCTGTGTTCTGCTGGAGGGCAAACCCCTATGTAGGCAGCCTGTCTATCTCACTTAATGCTCCTTCTTCCAAGAGCCCTGTGCAGAGGAGGCTTTCAGCGAGTGTGCAGGAGTCAGATTGGGAGAGGAGCCTAGACTTGGTGTGACACAGACCTGTTATCTGTGGGGAGGGTGGGGTGTCCTTATCAAGGACAGGAAGTAATAGACCATCTCTGTCAGGTCACTGCCCATCCCAGTTGGAACCCAGCCCTCATCTTGCAGGAACTCATTAGCCAGGCGTTCTTCACCTCCCCTGGAAGAGGAGCAAAGCCCTGAGATCTCGAAGCCATGGTTGCGCCTTGTTACTGGGCTGGAGTGTGCCCTTGCCTCTGTGTTCTGCTGGAGGGCAAACCCCTATGTAGGCAGCCTGTCTATCTCACTTAATGCTCCTTCTTCCAAGAGCCCTGTGCAGAGGAGGCTTTCAGCGAGTGTGCAGGAGTCAGATTGGGAGAGGAGCCTAGACTTGGTGTGACACAGACCTGTTATCTGCCACTTTTCATAACAGTTAATCTATTCAACGCTTACTATATGCCAGACATGGCCCTCAGACATGAAAGAAAGAAAGCGAAGTCACTCAGTCGTGTCCGACTCTTTGTGACCCATGAAGTGTAGTTGGCCAGGCTCCTCTGTCCGTGGGATTTTCCAAGCAAGAATACTGGAGTGGGTTGCCATTTTCTTCTCCAGGGAATCTTCCTGACCCAGGGATCGAATCCCGGTCTCCTGCATTACAGGCAGACTCTACCGTATGAGCTTCCAGGGAATCCCAGTGGCCCTCAGACATGCCATGTATTAATTCAATTAATCCTCACTATGACCCTAGGTTTGGCTTCCCTGGTGGCTCAGCTGGTAAAGAACCCACCTGCCAACGTAGGAGACTCAAGACGAAGGTTCAGTCCCTGAGTCCGGAAGATCCCCTGGAGAAGGAAATGGCAACCCACTCCAGTATTTTTGCCTGAAGAATTCCATGGACAGAGGAAGCCTGGAGAGCTACAGTCCATGGGGTCTCAAAGGGTCAGACATGATTGAGCATGTACACACGAGGTTTGTCAGAGTACGGTGACCCTAAGTACCTAGGGCAGTGGGTACTATTTTTCTGCTGTTTGTCAGATGGGGAAGCTGAAGTTCAAATTTGGGGGGAAAATCTAGTATAAGCGTGTGGGATGCATTTACATCTGGCTTTACTGTCTTGGGCAATTAACCTCCCTGTGCCTCAGTTTCCCTGTAAGTCAAATGGGACTACTAATAATTCCTTTCCCATTCCCAGAGGAAGTCCTGCCTCTCCCAGGGTTTCTGGGAGGATCAAAGGGGATAATGGATGTGGATGCTCTCTGTAAATCACAGGATGCTGTACAAATGTCAGGCATTAATATGTGTTGACTCGAACGCCCTCTCTCACAGTCCCTCTGCACTTCAGAACCATGGTTCTTCCAAAAACCAATCCCCCAGGATCAAAACTGGCATTTCCTAATCCCCTGCAAGCACAGAGGCAATTTGATGTCCACAAAAGACTTCTTAGGAGAATTCGATGACCTGATTAAAAAGGAAGTTGTGAGGGCAGGCGTCTAGCTGGTAAAAAACATTCCCAAGGCCCTGTCTTGAGTAAGGCTGTCCAAGAGGGATTTTTTTCATCTCTTTCTTTCTTTTTGGAAAAGTGTTTTAAAATTACTAAATAATGGAGAGATTAGGAAATTCAGATTAGCATAGACATGAAAATTAAAACACTCTATAGTCCCACTACCCAGAGAGAATTATTCTGAGTTCCAAGTGAAGTTTCTGGTCTGTTATGATACTAGATAGAGCCAGGCATGCAGAAATTCTGAGGTCATGATCCCCTCACCCATGCTCCATGCAGAGTTCCCGACCAAGAAAGTCATGTCTGAGAAACACCTGGATGGGACTCCAACTGCTACTCCATTCATAAATTTATTACTAGATCTGAGGCTCTGGTAAGGGTTAGAATGAAAAACTCAGGCCTAGAAGACTTAGAGGGGCTTTCTGCTCCTTCCTTCCAACTTTCTGAGATAGCTGCCACTACAGGTCAGGACCAGCCCACCTTCTGTGCCAGCGCAGGGGTGGAGGAAGCAGAACAAAGGAGGAGTCACACACTTGTGGCTTTTCAATGCAATGAACTTGCCCTCTACTGAGGATGGCACTCTAAATCCTGGGCTTGGACCATTCCTAGCAGAAACTCCTTTCCCTTATGGAATGTAAGAGAGGGAAGACTGTGGGAGGAAGGGCCAAAACATGGGAAAGGGTGGGAGTTCTCTTCCCAGCAATTGCCATGGTTATTATTGTGGATAGCTGTTCAAAGTCTATTTTAATTATTTTCCTGACAAAAAAAATACATTTCTACATGATTTTGTCTTTTAAATCTTAATTGATTTTATTTTTAATGGTTAATACATGCACATGATAAATAACTCAAGCAATACAAAAGAAGATTGAATGAAAAACAAATTTCCTGTCCCCCCCAGCCCTCATTCTCCTTCAAAGGGGCCCCCCATTGTTACCAATTTCTTGAGTCTTGTTAAAGATGGCCTAAAGATGGGAACACGTCTATACATCATCCTTCATGGGTCATTGTATTCCAGAGTAGGGAGGTACCGTGATTCATTTGACTAGTCCTCTATTGTCGCACAACCAGGCCTTTATTAATAACTCTTCGACAGCATTTACATAAGCATCCTTAAGGCATCTCTTTGGATAAATACTTAGAAATAGGATCACTGGGTTATAAATTGTGCACATTTTAAAGATTTTCAGATCTTCCTGCTCAATTGTCTTCCAGAAGGATGTGCCAGGTTTCACTCATACCCACAATGTCCCATCACGGTGCCCTTTCCTGTCATGCAATCATCCTCGGGTTTAGAGACCCTTTGCCAGTTTGCTAGGTGATAAATTGCATCTTATTATTTTTTTTAATTTGCATTTCTTGGATTATTAGTGAAGCTGATGATTTCTTTAAATTTCCTGTTAGTCCATTGGCCATCAATCTTCGAATTCTTGGTTTGCTTTTCCCCCGTTGATTTGAAGAGCTGTTTGTAAGTAAGACTATTAACTCTTTGTTTCTCAAATTTGCTGCAAATGTTTTTCCCAGTTTGTCATCCACCTTAAGACTTTGTTATAATGTTCTTGGGAGAATATAATAGGATTTCTGGGTATATAATAATGGATATAAAGTGATACTTTTTCCTTTTGCTGAGGATTAAACAGGGAAATGAAACTGAAGAGAGACAAAGAAGATTTAATGCTGACATAGGACAGACTTTTCAATTACAGGACTTTCCAAACTCTAAAGGGAGTGACCCTGGGCCATTCATGTTCTCTCTCTGGATTCATTAAGTTAGGGATGGTGAGAGGCAGGGGGAGGTAAGGTCAGGGCTCCCAGGCACCCCCACCTGCAGTTTTCACTGCCAGCAATGGCCTGTCTTTGGATTTATGTGTAGAACATTTAGCCCCTGACTCATAACATGCACTTAGTAAACAATAGCTGTTTAGTCGTTCATCCACAGAACAAATATTTCTTGAGTGACAGGTATGTGCCAAGCATTGTTCTAGGTCCTTAGGACCTGGGAATACAAGACAGAAACAAGTCTCTGTCCTCTGGTGGAGCTGACACTGTAGAGAAGGGAGAGAAGTGTACCTGCTGCTGGTTTTGAGGGGCCCTGGGTGAGGACGGCTCAACTCTGGAAAGGAATTTAGAAGTTACTTAGATCAATCTCATGAGCCAGATGGGAAAACTGAGGCCCAGTGACAAAGTGGCTTTCCAAGGTCACAGAGCCAGTCAGTAGTACAGAAAGAACTGGCGTTGAGGTCATTTTAGGCCAAGAGTAGCTCCCAGGCATCATTCTCCTATAGAAAGGTAAGAGCATTGCTATGAATTAAACCACCTGACACCCACTGACCTTGGCAGGGAGTGATAGATGGTCAGCTGGCAGTGGCTGGAGATGAGGGAATGTTCCTGTTCTGGAGGGGTTGTGAGGCAGGAATGAAGGAGGATAGAGGCAGGTCCTGGCTTCCATGGAGAAATGCCCGTCCACCATCCTGCTTCTGGAAGATGAGAGAGGGAAGGGGAGGACTAAGCCTGCTGTGACCAGCTTCCCCCAAGATGGTTGATCTGGGAACCAGTACAGCTCAGCTGCACATCTCACCACCAAGCTGCAAGTAGCTGCAGTTCTGACCCTTCTCTCCCCGCCTCACTCTTCAGATGGATCTCTGGCCTTTAGTATCATAGGAACCACTCTGGTGGAGGTCCTTGGCCTGTCATTCTTCGGGGCACTCAGGCACCCAGCCTGCCGGGCCTCTATCGGGGGCACAGGGCTAGATCCTGCCCAGGTAGATGGGAGCTGGGAGGTTTTAGGGCAAAGGTCTCTGACTATGAACCCTTAGCTCACCTGATAAAGCGATGGTCCCTAGGAGGGACTTGATGAATACACAGATTCCTTAATTGATAAATGATAATGATGTTAAGTGAGGAGTCTCAGCTCATGGGGGTAGGAACATGAAATGGTTTAATCTTTTTCTGCAATAACTGACTGTGCTCTCTTACACCCCAGCCCAGAGTAGTGAGTCCATTAACCGTGCCCTCCTGACTTGATTATTAAATAGTCTCACTCCTGTTATTTACAAGCCAGTTCTGTTCATTTGAAACCTGTAGCTCCCATTTAATTCAGTATTAGTCTTGTCTGCCTCATCTTTGGCATCTGGGAGGGAAAACACACCCTTTCTTTTTAGATCCCCATCTCCTCTGACATGGGTGGTGGTTTAGCGGTGGAGGGTCTGCTGTCCAGCCATGTTGTGAAGGGCCCTTTGGGAGCTGGTTCCCTGCTGCAGGTTCTGGCCTCAGAATGTGGGCCCTTTCTGATCTCTCTTCTCAGCTGTGGGCCTTGGGTACCATTCTCTGGCCAGCAGGATAGCCCCATTGGCTGTCTCCATCCTGTTATCATGGTAATAGCCATCATTCACTGAGTTCCCGGCACTTTTCATATCTAAGCTCTCTTGGTGACAACCCTGGAGATAATCGTGTTCATCTCCCATCACAGCTAAGAAGACGGAGACTCAGGGAGGTGCAGGAACTTGATCAGGGCCACTTAGAACCCAGATTTGTACCCTGGTCTGTTGCCTCCGGGTCTATGCTCCAAGAAGCCTGAATAGCTGAGTGTGTGGTCAGTTCTGGATGTCTGGGAGAGCTGGCTTTTATCGTGAACTCCAAGAGCCACGCTGTGCCCCCAGTGCCTTCATTTCCAGGAGGGTCAGGAGGAAGGATGTGGGGCTAAGATTCATTCTACCCTAATACCCCAGAAAATATCAGATTCTCTGGGTTTGAGCCAGAGATGTCATGGGCACATTTAGGCTAGGATGAGAAAAAATTTCCCATCCAATGTTCATCAGAGTTGAGGAAAGGGGTGCTGTGGGATTTCTGGGCCATGCTCAAGATGCCCTAGGATGCTCACTGCTCCCCTCCCCACCAGGAACTCCTAGTGTGGCCCGGGCTGGACAGAGGCCATGAGTCGGGGGATGCTGGAGTAGGGAGAGCAAGATGCAGTCCAGGCACCCTCGCCAGGCCCTAGCAGCCCTGGGATCCCTCCTCACAGTGAACTGTGGGCTTGCTCCATTAGAGCAGGTTAATTATGCCAAGAGAACAAGCCTGCTTTGGCAGATGGAAAAGCCTTTCTGGGCGTCTCCTGGAGTCATAGCTGATGTGTGCAGGCCTCACTAGCAGCTTCTGACCAGGTTCCATTCATTATTGTGAGACAAGTACAAGAGGACCATTTTTCAAAGGCAGACAGGGGTCCCTCCCCATGGGCTTCACTATTATCCCCTATGCCTACCCAGGGTGAGTGCAGACCCTCTGGTCAGCCTCTGGTTATCCTCCCCTAATCTTGAGTAACTCTTGGGGCTTCTTTGCATGGAGGTGGCATGGTCACTGTGGGTGGATGGCCCAAGGAAGGCCTGGGGGTTGACTGCCTTTGTTTACACTGAAAATGTCTAGTTTGAGTTCTGTCTCCATACCTTGAAACAGGCATTTATGTACACACCTCGATTCACTCAGCCACGTTTCTCACTCCAGTCACTGCTGGGCTGATCTGTTTTGCAGAGGTTCGGCCAGCTTCCCTCAGGTGCAACCTGCAAAATGATCCCCTTACTCCAGGTATAAGCAATGCCACTCACCATGCATAGGACACCTGCAGAAACCCATATGGCCCTCCTGCATGTGCAACTGAGTGTGTGTGTGCGTGTGTTTAAGGGGAAGTTAACACATGTAGGGAAACCTATGACCATGGGAGTTGTGAGCCGATGGATAAATATTCCTTGTGTTTATTGCACTCTGAGACAACTGTGAACCATTTCATAAGGCTTCTCAGATGGAGCCCCCGTTATGTGTAGCACTTGCCAATTTCATCACATACAATTTATCAGCTCCTTCCTTTCCTGATTTGCTCATTCTGTTCCTTCCACCTTCTCCCTGGGACCACCTTCCCCCAAACCACCTCCAAGAAAGACTTTCCCTGGGTTCTGTTTCCAGGAGAACCCAAAATGCCAGACTGGGCTTAGGAAGCTAAACAAAGCTAAACGCTCGTCAGTCAGTGGGCCACAGGAGCTCATGGCTGGTCAGTGGGGTTGGTGAATCCTCTGGCTTGCAGGAGCATCACACGTACTGAGATGCCCAAGAAATTACATGACAAGGTGGCCCACACTTCCACTGCACTAAAAATGTGTTTCCCTCAACTCAGACTTTTGTTTGCAAATGGTGATTTTTAAGACTCGCTGGTCAATAGGAAGAAATCCGGATCAATGCCATAAGTCAGTGCCAGCCCTGCACTACAGCCCACTCGACGGGCCTGAGGGACAGTGTCGTGGGGGCTGATCTGTGTGCGGCGCAGGTTCCCATCTACTTGTGGGAGGGAGACAGGCTGTGATGCACGTAAATGTGGATTCTTGGGCAGCGGCAAATAGCTTAGCTGGTTGATCAAGGTTGTGGAAGGTGCAAGATTGGATGACTGGGTCCCAGGAAGTCTGGGGAAGAGGCTCTGGATGGACCTGTGTCATGAGTGTGACCCTGTCCCTCTTGGCAGTCCTCTTCTAGGCCACATCATTGAGGAGTGGGTGACAGGAAGGGTGAGGGAAATTGATGTCCCTTCAGGAGACCCTCTACTGTGCAAATGGGGAAACTGCTACCCCTAAATGGGCAGGCAATGTGGCAGCAGAGCTCAGAGGAGGGAAAATCCTGGGCCTGGGGGTCAGGAGATCCAGGCCTGTATCCCAGTCTCTTCACGCGCCATCTGGGCTTCAGCTTCTCCTGCTCTGAAGTGGACATCACCGTCTCGGATCTGCCTGACATGAGGGGTGTCTGAGGTCTGATGTGGTTTTGCTTGTATGTCTTGACAAGCCTTCAAGTGCTCTGCTGACTGAATTCTGACAGAGGGCCTGAAATCAAGGACTCTGGATGCTTAGAAAATTCTCGTTTACCCTGGAGGCCTGGGTCCAGGGGATGAGGAATGGGCTAAGGAAGGAGGAGATAGAAGTTGATGGGAAATGAGCCCTGGACACTTGGCCTCCACAGGAGGTGGCACAGTTCCCTGACCTGTTTCCCGAGCCAGAGGGGCCTCGGGAAGGTGGTCCCTAGCCCAGGGTAGAGACAGGGGCTGGGGAGCCTGGCGCCTCAGCCACGTGCCACAGTGAGACTGATGCACAGGCCTGTCCTCAGCCCCCAGACTGCAGCTCACTAAGTAAACACCTGGAGTCAGCTCATTACTCACCTCCCTTAATTAGCTCATCACTCTCCCAGCTCTCCATCCGTCTTCACCTTGCTGCCATGGGCTCTAGCACGCAGTTATTTTTGTACTTCCCAGTAAGCACACCAGCTGGCTGGTCAGTGGGGACCAGTGCAGCCTGGGCTGAGCTAGAGTTAGGGCTGGGCTGTGACCGCCTCCACCTGGAAGGCGGTCCTTCCATAGCCTGCCTGCAGGCCCTTCTGACCACTGCTCTGCCCCACTCTCCAGGGCAGGAGCTCCCCCTCACCCTTGGGAGCTGAAAGGCTGGGGGTGCGGGCGTTGTAAAGAGCAGTTCAGTTTCGTTCAGTTAGTATCTATTAGGCACAGGCCCTGGGGTACCTCCAAAATGCCCTTGGGGGATGCCCCATGTCCTGGAGCACAGAAGTTCAAGGGAAGATTCAGTTCCTGTGAGCTGAGTCCCAGCATCCGTGGAGGGCGGGGCAGAGGCACTTCATCTAGTTTAGGGTCTCAAGAAAGCTCCCCAAGGACAGGCACATGGGTGGAGCCTACAAGGGCAACGGAGCTCTACCAGGCCAAGATTCCAGCTGGGGAGTCCTGAGACCTGAGTCCAGGGCCCAGGGACCTTGGGTGAGCTACTTCTCCCCTCTGGTTTCCCTCCTGTGACACTGAGAAGCATGAAACGGGCTTCTTCCAGGTAGATCAGGGCACCTCACCTATGCTCAGGTGGAGTGGGCCTGTGAGGGTCACTTCATCTTCACCCCAACTGACACACGCAGAAAAGCAGGTCAGAGAGGCTCAGACTCACCCTCAGGCTGCACAGCTCAGGCAGTGCCAGAGCTGGGATGTGGCCCTGCTCTGCCTGACTACAGAGTCCCTGCTGTCTGCGTCCCCTGCTCGTACTCTTCCAGCCCAGCACCAGACGCAGGCTGAGAGAGCCGGAGAACAGTAGCCACCCCCGCCTTAGGAGGCACTCAGCACCCTGCCTGTTAAGGGGAGGGCCAGCCCTCTGCTCCTTCCTGGCCATTGTTCTCCAGAAAATTAAGTCATTCCACTGGGCCCTTGTAAGCCTTTTCGGAGCTTGCTGTTCCCAAGGTTTGAGCCAGACTGCAGCTGGAAGTCTGTTATTATTCATTGAATCTCTCCAGGGCAGCTGGGAACATGACTTTTAATTGTCTCATCTCTGTCCATCCAAGAAAGAGACTAAGGGGCAAGAATAATCAGTATCTCATTATAGATCAGGGCTTAGAAAAGGAAACTCCTTAGCCAGGACCCTCTACCGATGGAAGAGGGGCCCCAGCCAGGGGAGGAGCAGGCTTATTTCTTCAATTCCTACAATTCACATGCCAAACTCCACCTGCCTGAATAGGAGGACTGCTCATGGCCATTTGGAGTCCAAATGGCCATAAGCCAGGGATTGACACATTTGGGAATGGTCGCAGTGAGGTGGGGTGGGGGTGCCGAAAGAGAGGTCAGAAGACACTGGTGTGTGGGCCCCAAATCCCTCTCTCTGACTTTCATTGCCCCAGACAGTATAGAGACCTGGAATTAGAATTTAGAGATTATCTTGTCATCTGTCTCATGTCCATGTCCAAACTTATGTCCATTGAGTCGGTGATGCCACCCAACCATCTCATCCTCTGTTGTCCCCTTCTCCTCCTGCCTTTAACCTTTCCCAACATCAGAGTCTTTTCCAATGGGTCAGTTTGAGCAAACTCCGGGAGTTGGTGAAAGACAGGGAAGCCTGGCGTGCTGCCATCCATGGGGTCACAAAGAGTCAGACACAACTGAGCGACTGGACTGAACTGTCACCTGTCTGTCCATCTGTCCATCCACCCACCTATTCAGCAGTCCATCCATCTATCCATCCAGTGAGCTAGAGAGGCACTGGCACTCATGCATATCATACTTTTCAAAGCAACTTCCTTTCTCTCATTTCATTAAGTCTTCACAACTGTTTAGTCCCATTTGCCAAATGCGGAAGCTGAGGCCAAAGAAAGGCAGGGCCTTGCTCAAGGGCAGACAGAACAGAGTAGTTTCCAGGATGGCAGCTCAGTCCAAAGTCTCCACGAAGAGTTGTGTACAAAGGCCTGGACCAAGGGGCAAGCGAGGGCCGAGATCCAGTCCACACTCTGAGCACTAAGTGGGAAGGAGCTGAGTCTACTTGGAGGAAGGGGAATCTTTTTCTTTGCACAAAGGCACCATCATCTTGCCAAGCTCAGACCTCGGCTGAGGAGCCTTTTTGAATTTTCATAAACAAGTTGCATGGACTATTGTCAGCCCCAGGCTCACTGGTCTGTGTCTGGAGGAGCACTCCTGGAGTGAAAGGGACAGAAGACTGGCCCATGAGGAGGGCTTTCTCTCCACCAGAGCTCAGGGAGGGGCCTGTGCCCCATGGCACCATGGCTGAGCCAGCTCAGAGAGGGCATAGCCCCTCCCTGCCTCTAAGCCAGCCTCCAACCTCATGTCAAATGGCTTGCTTGCATGGGGCTTTCTAGTTGGCCACTCTTTGAGGTCATGTTTTCTTTGGGAACTGCCAGCTGTTTGAATTACTCTGGTTGGTAACTTTGTGTTTTGGTGCTTGTGTTATGTTTTGATTTGGTTTTTGATCAGTATTTTTGGGAAGTGAACTTTATATATAATAAAATATACTCAGAAAAAGGTCGAGTTCTATGAGTTTTGACAAATGTATATACTCATGTAACCATACTACAGTCCGGATAGAGAATATTTCTATTTCCCCAGAGAGTCCTCTCTTGCCCTTTGCAGTCTTCTCACCCTAACCTGGCCCCAAAAGCAACCTCTGATCTACTTTCTGTCACTAGTGACTAGATATCCCCTTTTTAGGATTCCATGTAAGTACCATCATGCATATATGTTCTTTTGTACCCGAATCCTTTCACTTGGCATAACGTCTCTGAGGTTAATCGGTGTTGTTTCATATATCGGTAGCTTTGCAGTATTCCAGTGCATAGATATTTTTCAATGTATTGATCCCTTCACCTGTCAGTAGGCATTTGCACTGTTTGTAGGCTTTGGCCATTTTAAGGAAAGTTATGATGAATGTTTGTGTACAAGTCTCTGTGTAGACATGTGCTTTCTTTTTTCTTGGCTAACGCTTAGGGGTGGAATTGCTGCATCAAGGACAGGTTATATGTTTGTACTTAGGAGATTAACGTCTCTGAGGTTAATCGGTGTTGTTTCATATATCGGTAGCTTTGCAGTATTCCAGTGCATAGATATATTTCAATGTATTGATCCCTTCACCTGTCAGTAGGCATTTGCACTGTTTGTAGGCTTTGGCCATTTTAAGGAAAGTTATGATGAATGTTTGTGTACAAGTCTCTGTGTAGACATGTGCTTTCTTTTTTCTTGGCTAACGCTTAGGGGTGGAATTGCTGCGTCAAGGACAGGTTATATGTTTGTACTTAGGAGAAATTGTCACACCTTTTCTGCAGTGATTGTACCAGCTTATATTTTCACTAGCAGTGTGTGATTTCCAGGTGACCCACATCCTTACCAACACAAAAGGTTTTGTCAGCCTTTTCCATTGGGTTGTGGAAGCGTATGTGTGCATGCTAAGTCGCTTCAGTTGTGTTCAACTCTTTGCGACCCCATGGACTGTAGCCTGCCAGGCTCCTCTGTCCATGGGATTCTCCAGGCAAGACACTGGAGTGGGTAGCCATGCCCTCCTCCAGGGGATCTTCCCGACCCAGGGATCGAACCCGCGCCTCTTACGTCTCTTGCGTTGGCAGGCGGGTTCTTTGCCACTAGCACCGTCTGGGAAGCCCATGTTGTAGTGTATAGTGATGTCTCACGGTGTTTCTCACTTAGGCCCACTCTTCGCCTCACCTCCCTCTTGATTGTGAGATCCTCCAGGACACAAACTCCCCAGTGTCACCGAAGAGCCCAGCAGGCAGCTGAGCCCAAAGCAGGACGCACCCCTTCCCTGCCCTGCCTGGTCCGCAGGGTAGTTTTGAGTTAAGGATTCACTGAGCCGAACGGAGCGTGATCACTCCTGGGACGGTGGCTCCAGTGCTAGTGGGAGCTCACGGTGCGCTGGTGCGTGTGAACTCTTCACACTCCTCCTCAGTCCCACCCCTCCTTTCCCACTGTGCAAATGTGGAAGCAGCCGAGGCTCAGCCAGGCAGAGGGACACCAGGTCTGCGCACTCCGAAAGCCTGCACTCACGGCTGTGACGTGAGCCACTGTGCTGCAGTCACCTGGGACTGGCCAGGGGGCTGTCAGCCTCGTGCTCAGCAGACAATTGCTAGGACGTGCATACAGCCGTGTTCCTGCCACCCGTCCTGCCAGCTCATCCAGCAGCTCTGGTCCCAGGGGCTCGACGCCACGTCGTCTGTCGCTCCATTATCCTAAGAGGCCCCCCTGGATCCCATTACTTCACTGCTGTTATTATTTATTCATTGGCGGAGCCCTCAGCCTGTGAATGGGCACTTACCTTGATGTCCCTGACAGCGGGTCAGGAGCCCCGCTCAGGGTGTATTAATCACCGGCTGCGCCGGCAGGGAGCCTCCATCCCCTGAGACAGGAGACCATGTTGCAGACTCAGAGGGCCTGTCAGCACGCTCATTTTCCCACAGAGGAGCCCACTGCCTGGCGTTTCGGAGCTGGAGGAGCCTCAGAGAGCATCTGCGGAGGCAGGGAAACTGAGGCTTAGACAGGGGAGGCATTCCCCAAGACCCCACATCTCCCTGAAACACTGTTTGGGACTCTCTCCAAATACAAATGCACAGTGATTATAACACCCTTTTCAGGTAAAGGACTTGACAGTTTCAATCTATTCTCCTAGTTGATGATGATGACAATCCCTTGAGATCAATAAGGGCTTTTAATCAGATAGATAGATAGATAGACAGATAGATAGATATAGATGATAGATGTAGAAATAACATAGATACAGAAACTGGAGTGCACAGAAATTAAGCGACCTGCTGAAAGCTACTGAAAGCTAGGACTGAGACCAAGCTATCCAGACTATGGCTTCAGCCAGGAGACGTATGCCTCTGTCCCTCTCTCTTTCCTTCTGATCCCCTGTGAACAAAAGGGGTCTCTCTCTGATTGTCTGGGATAGATCCCCTTGGGAGCTGAGTCTTGCATTTCTCTGGGAGGCTGGAAAGGGGTTTCTGCCTGCCTTGCCCTGCCCACTGCTGGGCTCTTGGCCCTGTCAGCTCCAGGCTCTTGGGAGGAGGTAGCTCATGGGCTGCTGGCTGGACACATTCTGGACATTCTGGTGTGACTAGTATGACTTGGTCTTTCACCAGAAAGCAAATGCAGACAGAATCTGATACCAAAGACAGAGCTGCCTTGGAGTATGAGGCATTGCCAGGGCAACCATTCTGGAGCCATGCCAACGTCAGTGAGCTCTGGGTCCCCTCGGACTTTCAAGGAAGTTTCTCCTGGCCCCTGATCACAGGGCTTTTGCCCCATCTGAGTCCCTCCATCCCTGAGTGAGGGTCTAGTGAAATAACAGATGACGATCAAGCCAGCCCATGCCCCTGCTCTAAAGCCTTCCATGGCTCCCCATTGCCCTCTAAAAAAAGGGGTAGCAGAATACTGGTAGGTGGAGGCCAGCTTCTGCCACTCCCTCTTACATATAGGGAAGGAAATCTGTTTTTTTTTTTTTTTAAGTTACGCTTTTACTTTTGGCTGCCCTAGGTCTCCACTGCTTTGTGTGGGCTTTCTTAGTCGCCACGAATGGCGGCTACTCTTTATTGCAGCGCACGGGCTTCTCGTTGTGGTGGCTTCTCTTGTGGTGGAGCATAGGCTCTGGGTGCACAGGCTTCAGGAGTTGTGGCACACAGGCCTAATTAGTCTGCAGCATGTAGAGTCTTCCTGGTCTAGGGCTAAAACCCGTGTCCCCTGCACTGGCAGGCGGGTTCCTATCTGCTGTGCCACTAGGGAAGTCTAGAAATCTGATATTGAGGAGCTCCTGGGCCTGGAACATTCTTCGAAGAGTCTTTTGTAAAAATATGCATTTTGTGGGAAATGAAACTGAGGCTTGTTGAGGAAAGATAACTGACTTAAGGCCACTCTTCTACGAGGTGTTCGTTAGTCGCCACGAATGGCGGCTACTCTTTATTGCAGCGCACGGGCTTCTCGTTGTGGTGGCTTCTCTTGTGGTGGAGCATAGGCTCTGGGTGCACAGGCTTCAGGAGTTGTGGCACACAGGCCTAATTAGTCTGCAGCATGTAGAGTCTTCCTGGTCTAGGGCTAAAACCCGTGTCCCCTGCACTGGCAGGCGGGTTCCTATCTGCTGTGCCACTAGGGAAGTCTAGAAATCTGATATTGAGGAGCTCCTGGGCCTGGAACATTCTTCGAAGAGTCTTTTATAAAAATATGCATTTTGTGGGAAATGAAACTGAGGCTTGTCGAGGAAAGATAACTGACTTAAGGCCACTCTTCTACGAGGTGTTCGATACAGAAAGCATACTCATGCACTCGGGCCCCAGATCACAAGCTCTTCACCCAACTGAAGGATGGTGTGTGGGAGAAGGGACAGCTATGTTCAGGATGGCTAAGGGCAAAGCTAAGGGCATGGGATGGAATTGACAAGGAGGCTGGTTTCAACTTGAGCTAAATAAGACCTCCCATACTGTCTGTGTGTCCAGGATAAAATGGGCTGCTTGTGAGGGAGTTGGCAAGGAATTCCCCATCACGGGAGGTATGCAAGTAAGTAATTGCCAGCCATCTGCTGGAAGTGTTGGGCACAGCCTCTGCCTTGACATCTGTAGACGGCTTGTCCAGAGAGTTTACTGGGTGACCTTCACTGGGAAGCAGCCTGGCTAACTACAGTCTATTTCCTAGAATCACCCCACCCACCACTGGGCCCAGAGTTCCCACCATCTGCTCGTTCATTTGTGCATTCCTTACTCAACAAATAGCCAGCACACGTGGGAGCTCCCTTATCAGACCTAGGGGGAGGGGGCCTAAGCAAGACTTCCAGAGCATTCAGAGGCACAGGGCAGACCATGAAAGCAGCACCCACTGTGGCGTCAGACACACAAGCATCGCTCTTGCCCTTTGCTTGCTATGGGAGCTGAGGTGAATCACTTTACCTCTCTGAGCATTAAGTTTGTTCTCAGAAAAATAAGACCAATAATGTACACATTCTGGTTACTGGGAGGATGAAAGGAGACTAGATGACAGCTTCCTGGCTCCAGAAGGGACAGGAAAGGCGTGCCTCCCATTTCAGGCCATGGACCCCGCCCAAGGCACTTCATTCTCTTTGTGTCCCCAGCTCCTGCTGAGTTGAGGGCCTGGACCCAAGTGGCTGTGCTTAGGGGACTGGGCAGGCAGTGGCTGGTGAGTTTAGATAATTTTTATTGGAGTGAGTTATGGTCTGCTGATCTAGGTCAGCCCAGCCAGGGGGCAGCGTGAGCTATCTTTCAGTCCAGTGGCAAAGAGCTGGTGGCCTGGACCCTCGTGGGACTGAGGTTCTGGCTTGAAACTTTGCATCCTGGCTCCTGGTTGCCCAAAGAGGGAGGGTCCAGACAGGACCCTGAGATCATGGTCTCAGAGACAAGGGCCCCTGGGACTCCTGACTCCTGGGGGCCCTAAGCCCAGGGCTCTGGCCCAGGCTTGCTGTGTGGCCTTGATGAGTCCCTTCTCCTCCCTGGGACTCCAGTGTCTGATTGCCATCATGGTGAAGGCTGAGGAAGGTGAGGGGTGAGGGAGGTGTGCACAAGGTAGACCCCCAGGAATTCAGCCCAACCCTCAGACCCAATCCCCCTCACCACGCCTGCCCCACCTGTGTGATATTGAGAAAGGCACTTAATCTCCCTGAGCATTAGTTCCACCAACAACATGGGGATAGGATCTGCTTTGTCTTCTCTGAGCTGCTATGGGGCTCAAATAAACTAAAGAGACATGAGGTCAGCTTTACCTGGAGCCCCTCAGCTGGGCTCAGCCTGGGAGACAGTGGTAATCTGGACAGAGTTCCTAATCTCAAGGGACTCTTTCTGGGTGTGGAAGGTGGAGCCATACTCTCAATGGCGGCTATGGGGACCTGGGGTGGGCGTTAGTGAGGGAAGATTTATCTAAATGAGAGCATCAGGGAAAGCTTCCTGTAAGAGGCATGAGCAGGACAGATGGGCAAGGTCATGGTCAGGCATGGGCAGAGCTGGCAGGGATGCAAATAGGAACAGCAGGATCCACAGACTGAAGCTGGCACTGAAGCTACACAGTTATGACCCCTGGACCAGCAAGCAATCCAACAAGCAACCCTGTCCCTACCCTGTTGGAGCCTGCAGTGTGACAAGACACAGGAGAGACAGACATTAATCAAATACTCATCAAACACTGGAGTTTATCTAGGGGGTCCGGGAACAGTTTTTAAGGGAATAACAATGATTTCTGAGGGTTTCCTACATGCCAGACATTGTGCCAAGCTCTTTGTATGTATTGCCTTGTTTAATCATGCCTATGGCCATCACTGTCCATATCTCTGTCTGTGGAAGAGGAAACAGAAGACCAGACAGGTGAAGTAACTTGCCTGAGGTTGCACAGCTGGCAGGCAGCAGAACAGGATTTGCACCCAGGCCATCTGACTCCAAACCCCCACTTATTGCAATCACTAAGCTCTTTGTTCTGCCTCTCGTGTGCTTAACATGGCTGATCTCTCTCTCGTGTTTCTGGTTTCCCCTTCCTTCCCCATTTTGACCACCAAGATGATGCAGCAGAACAAAGTCAGTTCCTAAAACTTGGGGCAGAAGCAGCAAATTACAGGTGTAGCTGGAGGCCTTTGCTGGACGGCGCCCCACCCTCTCCCTGGATTCCACCAAGAGTCTCCACGCCTGGTAAGGAGGAGGGGAGGACAGTGAAAGGGCAAGACGGGAACTGGTGGGGCCCTGAGACAGGTCCTGCTTCTGCTTTCCTGTCTCTCCTACCCCCACCCCGTGTGGGAACTCACAGGGCAGAGAGGACCTGTACCTGCCCTCCCCACCCCCAGCCTCCTGGTGGGACCCCTGAGTCCTCCTCTGCCTGGCATTGCATGGGAGCTGAATAAATGCCTGTACGGAGTCTCCAGGGCAGTGTAGGGAGTGGCACGGGCCTTGCAAGGGTCATGGGGTCTGGCTGTTGTGATGTAATAACCATGGTTGGGGTGGCAGAGGCTGAGATGGCACTGGAATGAGAATGTGACAGGTGGACAGATAACAGTCCTTCTCTGACCTTGGAGCATTGGGGGACCCACCCTCCATTCCCCCATCCCAAGGCCCTTGCTGGATTTTGACAGAACAGAAGGGCAAACAAATCATCCTGAACTTCCGTGTTATGTTTCAGACTCCTGGTAGGATGGGGACTTGTGTGGAAATTAGGCTTAGCTACAGAAAATACAGTCATCTTTTTGTGTCCCTGATTTTATTGACTCAGAATCACTGTGAAAAGAAACATATGGGCCACCATGAATCTGACTTCAATGGGGAAGTCAGGGAAGGCTTCCTGGAGGAAACAATTCTTAGGCTGAGTTCTAAAGGAGGAGTAGGAAAAAAAGGGTGAAGAGAAGATCAGTCCTGGTGGGGAGAGCGGCATGTGCAGAAGCCCTGTGGCAGGAGGGAACTTATTGAGAGGGAGGGAATAATGAGGTGCAAACTTTCTATTTACCTGGCTTCAAGCCAGAACTCAGCCAGTGTAGCTCCTGGCAATAAATGTTGGGATCCAGGGGAGTGGGGCTCTCAAAAACCTCCTGTCCGTGGTCTTTCATGTACTCAGACTTTGTTTCCTCCAACTCTGGCACTCCTGATGCCTGCGCCAGACTCAGAATATAAAGCAGCAAGTGAGGAGTCCTAGGTGGTATCCTTATTGTCCTTCTGGGGAAACCGAGGCCAGAGTTGGCAAGTCAGTTGCCAAAGTCAACCAAGACCATCACCTCAGAACAACTCCTCAGCAGAGCTGAAGCTCTGGTCTAGTGGGACAAGGTTTCTGTCGCCAGAGGAGAGGACAGTACCCACCTGTTCCCCAGCCCTTTCCCAGGTCTGAGAGGCTTCTAGTGGTCAGAGTCAGGAGGATGTGGTAGCAGTTTCCCTGCAGGGAGGTGAGCCAATCAGAGCTCACAGCCACCGCTAAGCTGGGCTGGTAACAACCCCATGACCCCATGATGACCACTTCAGCAGCCAAGAGGACTGAAAGGGATGGGCAGCCCAGCTGAGTCTGACGCTGACTTCTCCCGCAGCATCCCAGCTGGGCCTGGACTCCATGGATCCCAGCAGACGCCAGCCCTCTGGGATTGTGGGCAGTAGTGAAATGCTCAAGGTCAGTGGGAGGCTAGAAGCTCAGGAGCGCAGACAACCAGAATGGCCCCACTTGTGTGAGCAGAGCCAGCCCTGCCTCCTCCACCTGCGTCTCTGCCCTCCAGGACCCTGGGGAGCAGGTAGTCTGGCCCAGGGGAGAGGGGAGGGGGTGGGAGCCCGAGTATTAGACCCCTGGGCTTGCCAGGTAATTATGCATTAGGAACTAATACTAATAAAGCCCCAGAAAGGAGGAAAAGATCTTGCCACCAGATTATTGCACATGAGGGAAATATCAGGCCCCCAAACCTTCTCCATCCCTCGCCCTTTGTCTCTAAGCAATCTGCTGTTTTTATTAATTCTGACTGGATTTTCCCAGGCTGAGGGCAGCAGGGGCAGAGTCTCCCTCTGGTACAGTGAGAGGTAAAGCAGGGCAATTTGGAGCAGACATCGGGAAGATGGAAACACACGCAGGACGAATGCCTTCCACCACTGCTTCCTCGATGCCGCTACCTGCACAGCCCAAGAACTTCCCTGGGGATGCAGCCCACAGCCCCGCACAGCCCTGGCTCCTCCCTGGGGCCTCCAGAAACGGGACTGCTCCACCAGCTCTCCCTCCTCTCTCCCCTCCCAGCCCCCTCTCTTTCTCATCCCTTCCTCCTCCAAGAATCACAATCTGAATTTCCCTCCCACCTGGATCCCACCCCAGTGGCTTCCATTCCTTGAGTTACATAAAGTGATGCTGAGGTTCAACTTCTAGAGATTTTTTGCAAAAAAAATGAACTGAGCAAAATGAATATTGGAAGAAGTCTAAATCTCCATCAAGAGTGGTTTGTTTGCAAAGTTATGGTACAGCCGTACACTGGAATGCTCTATATGTAATGAAATGGAATAATCTACATGGTGTATTGTTGAGAAAAAAAAATCAAGGCGCAAAACTGCACACGTAGCATGCTACCTTCTGTATATGGACACACACATGTCCCTGTACATGCATAGAATAGGGCCTAATTCAACTGAAGCTTGTTGTGGAGACAAAGGGAGACAATGTTTGGAGAAAATGCTTGATGGGGTGTCTATTATGCGGGAAATGCTCCATCCATGTTTGCTGTTGCTAACATTGGACAACTGACCCCAATATTTCCTTCCTTTCTGCCTGGATGCTTCTCTGGAAAGGGCATTTGCATGGACAACACTTGAGAAGATCATGGCTTGTAAGTGAGGGGAGGCCAGGAGAGGTTTTGAGGGGCTGCAGATAGGCTGAGGCTGGTAAAGCCCTTCCAGGCTCTGGCTGCAAGCCTGGATAGTGCCCAGTGGTTCCAGGGCCTCAGGAGGCAGACACGGGAACCAGCGCAGGGCCTGGTGCCTAGGAGGTGTTTGCAGCAAAAGAAGGGAATACTGTACACGCTGCTTCTTATAAACTATTTTTACAGCAATGCAAATAGAGGCTTGTCAGGCTGTGTGACTCATGTCCACCTCACCATGAACCTGGTCGGGCCTGTGGTTCTAGACTAAAAGAGGCCTTCATCTGGCTCTGTCGCCTGGTGTCCTTGTTTTATATATATATATATATATATAAATGAGCCAAAGATTACCTCTGTGGATTGGCCCCTAGGTTATCTATCTCTTCACTGCAGGCTGAGACCTGTTAACTCAAAAGCCTTCCAGCCCTGATCTCAAATTATTACACATTCAATAGTTTAAAAAAATAGCCCCAATGATCAGAGATTTAACTACTGAGGCTCTAACTAGCTTTGTCCTCACAGAACCTCACCCCGCAGCTGTTGATCGTTGGTGGAACAGAGCTCTCTGACCCAGAGACTCTCTGGTATGCCACAGAGCGACACATCCCGACACATAGGCCCCCTTCTCGTCTCCCTTTCTCCCGTGGAGTGCCCTTGTTCTCTCCCGCTCTGAGTGACGGTCCCCTTGCCACAGAGTTTCGATGGTCTCAGGCTGTGAAGGGCTTCCCTTCTCCAGGAGCCCTGTTCAAGAACCTTCCATAAACTTGTGCCACTGCCCTTCGGGGTTATGCACTTGCGATACTTAATTTTATGTCAGCCTGACTGGCTAAGAGATGCTCAGATAGCTGGTGAAACAGTGTTTCTGGGGCATCCCTCAGTGTGTTTACAGAGGAGATTAGCATTTGAATCAGGAGACTGTGTAAAGAGATCACCCTCTCCAATATGAGCAGACATCATCCAAACTGCTGAGGGCACACACAGAACAACAACAACAAAAAAACGTGGAGAAATTACGAATTTTGTCTCTCTTTCCTTGAGCTGGGATGTCCATCATCCCTGCCCTTGGATATCAAGAGTTCCTGGTTCCCAGGCCTTCAGACTTTGGGACTTACACTAGCATTCCCCCTTCTCAGACCTCAGGATCACACCACCAGCTCTCCTGGTTTCCTAATTTTCAGGCAGCAGATTGTGGGACTTCTCGGTCTCCATAACCACATGAGCCACTTCCTCTCCTTTTGTGACTATATCTATATACCCTATAGGTTCAGTTTCTCTGGAGAACCCTGACCTGACTTTCTCTCTTGCGTGCATGCTCAGTTGCTCAGTCATGTCTGACTCTTGGTGACCCTTTGGACTGTAGCCCGCCAGGCTCTTCTTTCCACGGGATTCCCCAGGCAAGAACACTGAAGTGTGTTGCCATTTCCTCCTCCAGGGGATCTTCCCGACCCGGGGATCAACCTCAGTCTCCTTCAGCTCCTGCATTGTAGGTGGATTCTTTAACACTGAGCCATCAGGAAAGCGTGATTTTCCCTCTTTTCAGCCCCCAAGTCCCTCAAACTCCTGGCAGTCCTTCTGCCTGAGGCCAGGCTGGAGTCAGGAAAATCCAGACTTGCCTTGTCCCGAGCTACCTGGGCTGCCAAGACAAAAGAGAAGGGAAGAGAAGAGGCAGCGGGTAAAAGACATCCCAGGTGCGTGACCTCAGGGAAACATGGTGGTCCCAGTGTAGGAAGCAGCAGCTACCAAAGAGGTTCTGCTGTTCTACTCCCTGGGGAAGAAGGAGGTGGGCGTAGAAGAGGAGAAGGCTGTGGGCAGAGGGAAATGGTAAGCAGGGCATCTGACATTACTGAACAAGCCAGGCAGCTGCATATCCTCCTGGATATCCAGCATTCCCACTGGCTACCAACCCCACAGAGAAAATCTGGCACAAGTGCACTGGAAGAAATGGCTAGTATGAGTGCAGGAGCAAGCCACAAGCCATCCAACAGCAACTCCAAATAACAGCAACAGGAAACGATCTGAGTGTCCGTTTTCAGTATGAAAATGGATGAGTGGATTCTCATTCAGAGGGTTTCTTGTGGGGGCTGAGGGTCTGCGTTTCCTACGAGCTCCCAGGGGAGGCTAATGCTGCAGGTAGGGAAGCTAAGCCAAGTAACCATGATGGCCTAGTCCAGGCACACGTGACCCTGCCACAGTACCAGACTCACTCTGGGGACAGGGGGTGCTTCTCCAAAGCATTGATGTCAATTGGTATAGCCATTATAGAAAACGGCATGGAGTTACCTCAAAACAGTAAAGACAGAGCTACCATATGACCCAGCAATCCTACTTCTGATCATGTATCCAGAGAAAAGGCTATCAGGGTCTCCAAGAGATAACTACACCCCCATGTTCATTGTGGCCTTGTCCACAATAGCCCAGGCATGCAAACAGGTAAAGTGTCTATTGACAGGTAAATGGATAAAGAAAGTGCAATCTACAGTATACCTATATGGTGGAATATTATTCAGCTTTTTTTAAAAAAGGAAATCTTGCCATTTGAGACAACAGGGATGAACTTGAAGAACATTATACTAAGTAAAATAAGCCAAACACAGAAAGACAGAATAATGTGTGATCTTGTTTACATGTGGAATCTAAAACAGTTCAACTCATAAAAACAGAGTAGAAGGATGGTTACTAAAGGCCAGGAGGAGAGGGGAAGACATTTGTCAAGGGGTACAAAGTTCAGTCATGCAGGATGGACAAGTTCTGGAGTTCTGCTGTATCGCGTGGTGACTATGCTTAGTATTACTGCACTGTGTACTTGACCTTTGCTTAGAGAGTGGACCTTACATGTGCTCGCCACATGCACAGTGGTAACTACGGTAAGTGGTAGAGATGTTCCTTGGACGGATTATGATACTTATTTCACAATGCTTATGCGCATCACGCACACCCTGTGCTGTGTGCTTCGTTGCTCAGTCGTGTCCGCTCTGGGCGACCCCCTGGGACTGTAGCCTGCCAGGCTCCTCTGTCCACGGTATTTTCCAGGCAAGAAGACTGGAGTGGGTTGCCATTTACTTCTCCAGGGGGATCTTCCCCACCCAGGAATCAAACCCAGGTCTCCCGCATTAGTTTCTACACAAAACCTACCAGTTAGGAACCTACGAGGAATGCATTTCAACCGTAAGTCTGAACAATGTACACCATCAAGGCTTTGTTACTGGTAAGTTCTGTGCAGGAGAAAAGTAGGGCTGATCCACATTTCTAATGGGTAGCTTAAAATATACACCTTAAATAGTTACAATTCTTATTTGTCAATTATATCTCAATAAAGCTGAGGGGAAAAAAAGCAGGGATGCTAGGCCAGTTAGCTGAGCATCTCTGGGGGAGCCGCCCAGGTGTGGACATTTGTCAAAAGCTCCCCAGTAGCTGTGTTTTGCAGCAGGTGGAGGGCCACTATTCCAACCCTGTGACGCACAGATATTCATTTTCTTTTCATTCCTTTGTCTGGAATAAAATAGCATAAAAAATAGCCTACAAAATAAAATTTAAAAAGAATGTGAAGTGAAAAAGCTGAACTGGGAGATAAGGGGCCAGAGAGGAGAAAGAGCAAGGAACCCAAAAGGATTCCTAAAAATGCCCTACCCCAATAGCCAGGAAGCCTGTCAGCCTGCCAGTTAGCACAGCGGGCCAGGACTGTGCTGATGATCAACCAGCCAGCTTGCTGTCAGAGCTGGGGTCTACCAGGCAGCAGCAGAGCTGTCAAGCTGCGGGTCAGTCCATCACGCCAGCGAGTCAGGCTGCCTGTCACTGAGTGAGTCTGCCTGCTTCAGAGTCAGCCAGCGAATCGAGCTTTAGTCGCTGTCACCCTGTCAGGCGGTCAGTTAGTCATGCCGTGGTCAGCCTGACTGTCCATCAGTCCGCTGTCTGCTGCCTGTTGCTGTGAAGGTTAGTGTGAAAGGCCCGTAGGGGCGAGTGCCCAGGCGTCGGCATGTCGATTGTTAAATCCGTTAGTTGGTCAATCGTAGTATCAGTGAGTGAGAGGTGGTCAGTAGTAAGGTGATCAGCCGTCAGGTAGGCATTCTCTGTCAGCCGGTTAGCTGGGGAGACAGTGTTTAGTCAGGGAACCCCTGAGTCTGTCAGGCAGACTAGTCAGGAGTTCAGTTTGTCAGTGTACAGAGTCAGTCAGGCAACCCATGAGTCTATCAGTCAGATGTATCAGTCAGTCAATGAACTGCTCAGCCACCCAGTCCGTGAGTCCCTGAGACAGGCTTCCATCCGTCAGTCGGTGTGTGTGTCCTCCGTTCACTGTCAGCTAACCCTCGAGTCTGCCGGCCGGACACTCACCGTGTCTGCCCATCACTGCCCGGGTTGGTGGGCGGGTGGGGTGACTGTGGACGGGCGGCAGGCCAGCAAGGCCACTGCAGGCCAGCTGCTCCCTCTGCCTCGAGCCGGCTGCACTGAAAGCCACGCAGGCTTGGGAAGAACTCGGAGGCTCTGCCCCAAGGCGAGGTTCTGTTACTATTAATATCTGAGAACCCTCCCAAGGCTCCGGAAAGTGGAAAAGGCCGTCAATTGCCTACCCTCTCCTTCCCCTCCCCTCCTCTCTCTCCATTAATGAGGTTCCTGCCACAGAGAAGGGGCGCTTCCCGGAGGCCGGAATTGGAGGAGGGGGCAGGCGGTTGGTGAGCTGTTCCAGGCAGCCCTGGGCCTGCTGCTCAGTCATTCCTGTTATGATCACCCGATGCAGGGTGGAAGGTGTGAGAGGGGGTGTCCTAACCAGTGGCCCTCTTCCCTTGACCTGGCCCTGCCCTTCTCCTGGGGATTCCACATCCTCCCACCCAGATCCAGAAGTCGGAGCTGCCCCTCTGGATGAGCAAGGAGGAGCAGGGGCAAGGGGTTACAGTAGGCCTGAGGGACCACAGATTTCATGTCAGCTTTTGCTGTTATCTGCTGTGACCCAAAAAGAAAAGAAAAATATCGTCTCTGAATCTGTTTCACTTTCATGGAAGTTTCACATGCATTGTCTCATTAAACCTCAAAACCATCCCGCACAGCAGCATTGTCCCTTTATAGATGCGGGCGTGAGGCTGGAAGAAATAAGCATTGACCTGAGGTCGATTCTGACCAGGTGTGTCTGGCGCCAGAATCCACATTCTTCCTTTGCCAGACCACCTCCTTGGGGCTGGCTGGGGATTTTCTATTCCAGGCTCCCCTCTCCCGTCTTTTCCATGGAGCTGGAGGGGAGATTTCTCAGTTTCTTGTGATTTTTTCACTCTCTGTTAGAAGCTCTGTCCTGGACTTGCATTTGGGATCCCCTGTGCCTGGGGCCAGACTGGGAGAGACAGTAGAGGTTGGAGAGCAGCATTCCACAGCTCTGGGTCAGCAGCGATTGGCCCACTCTTTTATAAATTTTTGGATTTGTGAAGATAGAAGGAAGCTTGGAGCTTTCCTGGCCTGCATCCAGTCTAATTGGAGGCAGAATCCCTCCTGCAACCACACTCAGTCAGCGTCTGATCTGTGCTTACATACTCTGGGTGATGGGGAGCTCACTACCACTCTAAGACGCCTTTTCTATTGTGGGACAGCCTCAATCCTTGGCAAACCACCTCCCCCACCCCGTGTTTTAAGCCCAAATCTTTAGGTCTCAGTTCTGCAGTCTGGTGTCACCCAGACCAAGCTCATGCCTCTCAAGAGAGTTGACCCTGCTACCCAGATTTGGAGAAAGAAGACAAGATTCCCTCCTTGTTCAGGGCTTCAGTTCTTTGCAAGGGAAAGGCAGAATGCTGGAAAATTGTGAAGAGTGCAGCGTTCTTGGGCCAGTGTGGCAGATGGATGGTGTCAATGGCCTGAGATTGTCATACCGTGCTATATCCACGGCTTGGAGTAGTGCTCTCCAACAGTGATCTGCTCTGGCCAGTGGGGTAGTAGCAAACTGGATACAAGCCAAGGCTGATTAAAATGTTCATTTGGCCCTGCTTCCTCTCTCTTGGACTCCTGCCACCCATGTGAGAACAAACCCAGGCCAGCCTTCAGGAGGGAGGTGAGAGACACTGGAGCCCAGGTGACGGGGCTGAGGATGTCCTACAGAAGTGGTCCAAGAGATTCCTCCTACTCACCACAGTCTGAACCCAGCCACGTTGGTCAAGCCTAGTTTAGATCAGCCAAACTCAGAGACTCCTGGAACCCAGGGACTCATGAGAAATAATAGTTCTTATTTTAAGCTACTAACATGGGGCTACTTTGTTACACAGAAATGGCTAACTACAAAGTCAGTCAGCCAACATTGCTCAAGTTGCAATCCTGCCTCACCCACCCTTTCCTAGCAGGGTCCTCAAATAAAGTCTATAATCTCTGTCAGTCTCAGTGTTCTCATCTGTTAAATGGGTTACTAAGCCTTCTCTTCCTCCTTCAAAGGAGACAGTCAAAAAAGATGACACATGTGGAAGTACACTGCTAACCATGAAGAGTACAGGGAAGGGATGTGGGCTCAGGAGGGCCCCATGGGCTGGCCTGGATGGGCTGGTGTCCCTGCGGCTACACGTCAGGGCTTGGCTAAGCAGAGAGCACTGTCCATATTAACCCAGCTCACCTTTATGACCAGAAGCAAGCCCGGCAGGCTGAGTGATGGGGCCAACTGGAGACTTATTTACAAACACAACCCTTTTGCCTTCACTTCCTCAGTAAAGCCCCGTTGGCGGCAAATAAATGAGAATCAATAGGCAGTTATTAAACCGTAAATATCCCTCCCCTTGGGTCTTGGGCCAAGAACTCTGAGGCTCTCAGCTGAAGGCAACAGAGCTGGGAGCCCCTTGCTCTGAGCCTTTCAGGTAACAGAGGGCCAAGTGCCCCTTGCATGGGGCCTGCCTCAGCCCCCAGCCCCACCAGCCACTGCCAAACAGAGGAGAGACTGTTGCTAGTGTTGTGGGCAAGAAGAAGGCCTGGTCTGTGCAAAGCCGCCTTAAAGGACCCTCTTCCCACCACCAATACCTATAGTTTAGAAGGGAGGAGCCTTCTATGTGAGCAAGGCCCAAACCCCTCTCCTACCTACACTGAGACTCAGAAGAGGACAAGGACCCTTCCATCCCTGCATCTACACAACCTGTGGATGGAGGGACAACTCAGGCTCCCAAAGAGACAGTGACTTCTTCAGGAAACACATGCCCCCAAAGTGACAAAACCCAGATTCAAAATTAGATGTGAGGCGTCTGGTCTGTGCCTTCATCTAGGATAGGAGAGGAATGGCTGTGTGCATAAAACTCAGTAGATGGTGACTTTGGGAAGGGACGTAGGTTATGAGGCAGCTGCAGGAGGCCAGAGAGACAGGAGAGGGTAACCCCAGCACTTTTTCAGGGGCCTGAGTGTTTCCTGTTTGATCATTTGTGCTATAGGCCAGGTTACCCAGAAAGTGGCTCAGAGGAGTTGGGGGAGATGTGGGGGAGTAAAGACAGTGTGAGAGGGAAGCAGGGGCTGGTGAAACGGAGAGTTTTGTAGTTTGGTGCAAGAGAGAAGAGGGCACACACGTACACATACACACGGCGGGTAGGGGCACTGGAGGCTTCCTGCAGTCCTTGACCGTGGGCATCAGGGAGACTGTGTGGAGGAGGCTGCATCTGAGCCGGGCCGTGGAGGGCAAGCAGGACTCACGCTCACTTACTCCTTTTGTAAATGAGAAAGAAGCAAAAAGCCGTCCAGGAGGAAGAGCCAGGATAAACAAAGGCATCGGTGGTGGTGGCGATGATCAGGGTTATGATGGTGGCAGTGATGGGGAAGATGACACTGAGGATGATGGTGATGACAGGAGTTGCCACTTGTAAAAAGACTTTCTGTGTGCCATGACCTGCGCTAGTCATTTTACATCCCCCAGGTTATTAAATCTGCACAGCAACCCAACACTCTCCCTACTTAAGTCCCTGGCTGTTCAGCGGTTCCTGTCCATTGCCTTGTATTCAGCGATGTGCTTTTCCTGTTCCCTTAGGATGGTGGCTGGGTCTCCCATGTGTGAGACAGAGGGGAAGAGCATTGAGCACCTGCAACACAAGCCCAGGAGCCAAACATCGGAGCTTATGCTTGGAATCTGCTTTTCATTAGCTGGGCACCTCTCTGGTTCTGTTCTGTTGGTGATATGGGGGAAAGGTTATAATAATAATAAGTATTTTTCTTTTAGGATACTGAGAGGCCTTGATGAGATGCTCCACGACAAGCCCTCCAAAGAACAACTGGCAGACAGCACGTGCTCAGGATGAGCTGTTATTTTTATCTGCATCCTGCCTGTGACCTTGCTGCACGTTCATGCTTGCCAAAGATGGGTTGCACTGAATGGGAGTGGCCACTAGCATGTTTTTCCTGACCCAGATCTGAACCCTCTTTCTGTATTTGGAAGACTTCCCACTCTTGGTGGAAGGCAGAGCCTATCCACTATTATAGAAGCTAAAAACCCCAGCTTGTCACTTTCCTATCCTCCCTTGCAGCTCAGGCACAGACCCATTAGCTGAGGTCTGCCTTTGAGGTGGGCCATGAGGCACATTAGCAAGACTCCAGGAACGCCATTCTGGGGGTGGGCAGGGGCCACAGGACAGTTACATGAGTGTTTAGGGTGGCGCGGGCAGTAGGCAAGGACGTACAGTTCTCTGGCCTGGGGGCAGAGTGCTGGGTGACCTCTTGTGCTCTGTGGCAATGCGCTCCCCAGACGGGTTTGGTGGCGTGGTGGCTTGGCCTACAGTCTGTGTTTTCTAGTCCTTCCCAGAGATTCTGTGATGCCAGTGTCCATTCAGTAGGTCCTATTTCTGCTCAGTCAGTGTGTATCTCTGCTGCCTGTAGGTAGGATCCTGATAGTACATAGAGGAAGGTGGAGTTTCTGTTGGACCTGCTGCCGGGCTGAGACACTGGGGAGGTCCTGGGCCAGGCCCAAGGTGCTAACCTGCTACTCAGGGAACTGGAGCTACCACTCACGCCACTGTGTGCAAGTTCCCATCAGCGGACACCCCAGGCCTTGGCCTCCAGCACTCCTGGAAGAAGACCTGATAGAGGGCTCCTCCAAAGCACTGGCCACAGACTCCAGGGGAATCAGGTGCAAGTCCCAACAGAGAGGAGGGTGCTTATGATTCAAAACGCCCCATATCAGGAAGCAGGCTGGTCATTCTCACTTGCAGACAGAAAGGCCTCAGCAAAAGTCAACTCACCCAGAAATGGGATTCCCAGCCAAACTCCGGGCAGGGCCACATGCCCAACAATAGTAGTTAGAACACTTTACATTACACTGAACTCTGGATTCTCACCTCTTTATCTTATTTTTGCTCATTCTGCAGAGGGGGAAACACTGGCTCAGAGCTTACACTGGCTTTCCTAAGGTCCCCTAACAATGAGTGGTAGAGACTTCCAATACAGGTATTATAATAGCAAAGATGAAAGGGACCTTTGGGGAAACTGAGACCCAGGAGGGGGTGGTCAAGAGAATCCATCATGGGGAAGCAGATTTGAACTTGTACTAGAAACAAACAAAAAAAACTTTCTTATGACCTTAGGATGGAGTGACCTGTCATGGGAGAGAGTGAGCTCCCTGTTAGCGGAGGTATGCAGGAAGAGGTAGGGACCACTAGGTGAGTATGTGCGGAGAAGCAAGGACCCCCACACTGACTGGGGGGGCTGCCATCTCCTGGGGCGTGTGGTTCACTATAAATGAGGGGGTTCTGAAATGATGCAGGTTCTTTCATGATCTTTCTCTGCTTTGAGTCAGTTCAGCCCAAGAGGGCTGAGACGTGCACAGAGGGTGGCTCTGATGTCACAGGCCACTTGGGAGGTCCTGAGCTGTCTCCAAAGGCAGAGCAGAGAGCCCAGGGTGCTCACGTGCACAGATGGAGAAACTGAGGCCCTGAGAGGGGAAGTGAAGGACCCCAAGCTAGACAGAAGTGGAGACAGGGTGAGAAGCCAAGCCTTTGGCATTCAGTCTAGAGTATGGGTTCACATTGTGGGGTCCCTGATCAGCACCCTCAGTATCCCCTTGTTGAAAAGACAAATTCTTAGGCCTCACTGACTCCAGAATTCTGGGGGTGAGCCATAGTCTGGGTTTCATCAGGCGTTGCAGGGGATTTAGCATTTAATTTATTTATTTTTAATTGGAGGATAATTGCTTTACAGTGTTGGATGGTTTCTGCCATACATCAACATGAACCAGCCACATATTCATACGTCCCCTCACTCCTGAACGTCCCCTCTAGGTTGTGGGACGGGGTGGGCTCAGGGTGAGCTTACAGAGCACTGGGGTGAGCTCTCCGCATCATATAGCAAATTCCCGCTGGCTGTCTGTTTTACACATGGTAATATTTATGTTTCAGTGCTCTCTCCGTTCATCCCACCCTCTCCTTCCCCCACTGTGTCCACAGTCTGTTCTCTGTGTTCTTGCAGGGGATTATTCCAATGCACATTTAAAATCACCGACATTAGTGCTTTTTGTATTACAACATTAACTAATTTGAGGCCTATGGGTGGGACATCCTTTCTGTGACGTCTGGCCTTATTTCACTTTCTAAATAAAAGAAAATGTGACCCTGGCTTATAGGCTACACACATTTTACCCAAATGGGGTTACTGCCTCAGCCTCAGAGAAGCAGAACAGCCTGACAAGGTCACATGGTGACATGGCAGCTAGTCTGAGATTAGAACTCACAACTGCCTGATTTTCAGCCTGGAATGGAATAGATCTCTTGGTCCTGATCCCTCTTGCCCTACCCCACATGACATCATAAGGCGCTCACCCCACCTACACAGAGGAATCCGGGCCTCAGCACTTCCTGGGCTGGCCAGCAACAGGCTTTTCTTGAAGAGCCCTGGCTGCTCCGGGCAGTGAGGGCTGGATTGGTTTATTTATTGCTGTCATTAATTAGTTTTGTTGGGGATGAAAGACAGGTCCCTGGAGAAGACCAGTGCATTAGAGCCCATTATTCCATCATTGCTCTGGACTCCTCAGCAAAATGCTCAGCCCCTCTCTGCTGTCAGCCCAGTACAATTAATTAGCCCATAGCCCAGGAGGCGGTCTTCCTGCTCCCCCTGGGCAGGGAGGGCTGCTCTGGCATCTAGTGTCCTCCAAGGCTTCTCTGCCCCAATTCTGATGGAGGGGGACGGCTAGTGACAGCTCTGGGGGGTGAGGGTGCAGTTTCTGAGTGCCGAGGGAGGTGGGGATTCTCTTATCCCAATAATTCTGCCGTGAGTGCGTGCTGTGATGTGTCAGACACCGGTGTAACTGCTTTAAGCACATATTTAATTCTTACAGATATCATGCGACATACAATTTAATTTGCCAGGTGAAGAAACTGAGGCTCTGCTAAGAGGGAGTGACTTGCTCAAGGACCACAGCACAGACACGCAGAGCAGGATTTCAGCCTTGGGTCAGACTCCCAAGCCAGCTTCACCCTTTGCTCACTGGGGCTTCTCAGTGTGGCTCATGAAGCTGGGGGCCCAGGCCCTCCAGAGGGGAAGGAGGCTAACTGCGGGGGAAGCGTGGAGTGAAGCAGAAATGATGGGCTCCATGACATGCCTGCAGACAAATTCGCTGGGCTCAGAATCAGAAGACATAAGTTCACTTCTGACCTGAGTGACCTTGGGCAGGTCCTCAGCTCCCCCTTCAATAGAAAGATTCATCCAGTGATGTGAACTCCGGGAGTTGGTGATGGACAGGGAGGCCTGGCGTGCTGCAATTCATGGGGTCACAAAGAGTCAGACACGACTGAGTGACTGAACTGAACTGAACTGACATGAGTTCTTCTCTAGAGAGGCAACATAGCCTAGAGGTTCAGACAAGGTGACCTTTAGGTATTACCTTTCTGAGCCTCAGTTTCCTCATTCCTTAGGAATTGTTGCAAATTCCTTAGGAATTGTTGTAGAACTTAAATGAGAAAGGCTTAGTAGAGTATCTGACACATCCCAAGGGCTTGATCATTGTTTACAAAGTTGAGAGTGATAAGTGAAAAGGACTTAGTCTCAGACCAACTTGTCTTGAGGTTTGATCAAGTTAAACCAGTAATTACAGAATCACTCTGTGTTAAGTATGTTGTTGTTCAGTTGCTAAGTTGCACCTGACTCTTTTGCAACCCCATGGACTATAGCCCGCCAGGCTTCTCTGTCCATGGGATTTCCCAGGCAAAAATACAAGAATGCCATTTCCTTCTCCAGGAGATCATACCGACCCAGGAAAGGACACGTGTTTCCTGCTTTGGCAGGCAGATTCTTTACCACTGAGCCACCTGGGAAGCCCTTTGCTGTGTTTTCACTGACGCTAATCACCCTGTGCGGAGGAGGCGTGGTTGTTTCTAGAGGTAAGTATCCTCCTGTTTGCTCAGGGCATGAATGCTAGGCCTGGTTATGCCTACATTTTACTGTGCAAATGTGAGCAGTTGCCTTCTCTCCTTAAGGCCTCAGTCTTCCCATCTGGAACATGGGCAGGCTTGTGGGTCAAGCAGGGAACTACCCCTCCCTCTGTCCCCTCCACTTTGGTAGGAGCTGCCTCTCCTGAAGGCTTCACTGGCTCTCAACATGGCCGACTCAGGCTTCACCCAATGGTGGCGGCCAGGCTGCCTGCCTGAGGGTACTAAGTTAATTAAACCCTCAAGAAGCCATTTGTTAAGAGGGGAGCGATGGTATATTCAATATCAGCCAAAGGTTGGTGCAAAGTAATGAGTCTTTCTTTAGCTGTGAATAATGTATTCCCTCCCATCATAGCCCCCCAGCCCCCAACTCTGAAGGATGGTCCCAGGGAAGCCTATGGCTCATCTTAATGACCTGGATGCCGAGAAGCCTAGCAGGCTAGTCTCTCTCCAGGATTTGTCACTTTCTCCTTGGGTTTCTCTCTGTTTCGGTCCTACTCACGTCCCTCTAACTCCTTTCCAGCAGGGCTCTGGGGCCATGACGATCTGTCTCTCCGCACCTGCTCTGCGCTCCAGCCTCCACGGAGAAACTGAGGCACCGTGTGGGCTTTGAAGTGCACACGTTGTGTGTGGGAGCCACAGTCCTGCCGTGCAGCGGGTTCAGAAACAGTTAGGGAGAGGGAAGAAGAAAGGGAAGCGAGGGGATGGACTGACTGCCTGGACGGACCCTTGAGGGAAGGAGACTGGCCAGGAGACAGGAGGCAGTTTGAGGTCAGCTTGGGCCGGTCTGCTCAGGTTCCTGCTAAACCTGCCCACTGCCCATCACATCCATGTACATGCCCTGCAGAG
>SJXQ01005298.1:422170-450165 GCA_006408695.1 Aepyceros melampus | reverse complement strand
GGGTAGTTTCCCAGCCAGGCACTGGGCTGATGCGGTGTGAATACTCCCTCAACTTCTCTGAGTTTTCTTTCTCTTCAACTCCTGTAAAAAATGGAGCTGGTTCTGCTCCCCAAATGGGTTCTGGGGACGAAGGAGATCTTAACAGGGTCCCTGGGGAAGGTGGAGCTGCACCCATCTCTGCATCTTTGTCTTGTACACCTGCACCCCTGGGGGTACCTCATCTGGGCAGCTGTCCAGGATGGCTCTTCTCCTGGCCTGCTACTCATCCTGGGCTGCCATCTGTCTGTCAATCTCTCTGTGGACACCTCCCTGCTCAATGCAAAATTCTGGCATTCACAGGCAGAGATGGCCACAGCTGAGAAGTGGGAGCCCTGGGGTCTCCCCCTCTCCAGGTGGAGCCTGCTTTGTCCTGCTTTGTGTTGATACAAAAGGAAGCTGGGCCGGGGAGGGGAGGGGTCTGGGGCCTAGCAGGTGTCTGCCGCTGTCCTGGCAGCCAGAGCGGGGAATGGTGGGAGGGGCTCAGGCAGCCATCATTCACCAGCTGAGCTGGGGACAAGGCACCTTGATTGGGCCCCCAAGATAATCGCCACACACCTGGGATGGCACCCCAGTTCCCCCCACCCCTTGCAGTCACCCCTTTGTCTGTCTGGGGAGTCTCCTACTTCAAAGCCCAGATTTCGGCAGATAGATTGGGCTGATGCCAGGTGCTGAAACCCAAGAGCCTGGTGGAGGAACAGCAGTGGAGAGGGGCTTTGGGGATGGGGGTTCCCGGAGTCAGGAGGATGGGGGCAGCCTGGGTGATGGGTTCCCTACTTCTCCAAGTAGCCTGGTGGGGAGAGGAGGGAGGCTGGCTAGGGTGTGTGCATATGAGTGTGTGGGAGAGTGAGTGTGTGTGTGTGGGCATAGCTTACAAGTGGATAACCACATATGCCAGGGTGGGATGGGGCAGGTGGCTGTGGGATGCCCCTCAGTCCTTCCCGGTGGTCACTTTGCCCTGGCAGGGTTGCGCATGCACAGTGTCTCTTCCAGGAGAGGCTCCTTGGTTGAGGAGCATGCTTAGCTCTTAAGGGAAGCAGGACAGATAGTCGTGGAGTTGACCATCCTCAGGCAAAGAGGGACGAGAACTAATGGATAAATGCCTTGGCAACCTTGCTCCTTGAGGAGGGGAGCAGTTAAGAAGAATCTGGGTGGGATCGAGCTCTCAGCCCAAACCTATCATGAACATGTCCTTCATACCCTTTCCTCCCTCCCTGCCTCACCCCTCACTTCCACACCAATTTTCCTGGGATCATTTTACAAATAAACAACCTGTCCTCAAATTTTTAACTCAGGGTTGATTGAGTACCACAGTGGCAATGGGGGCATGTGGGTCCAAGTGGCATGCCTGGTGCAGGGTGAGAAGCTGGGAAGGGCCAAGAAACAACTGCATACCTTTCCTGAGCACAGAGGGATCACAGCCAAGCTCCACGTCCTAGGAGAATGTAGAGCAGTGAGAGCCTCATCTCCTGGGCACGTTCTCGGGGTCATATTCAGCTGTGCCTGCATTGATCTGGGAATGGGCCTGGGACTTGGTGCACATGCACATTTTAGCGTAGACACCTGAGAACGTGGGTAGATGGGGGCGTATCTGTATGTTGTAAACATGTGATGTTGCACATGACCCTGTACTCAGGCATGCGTGTGTGTGCATGCAGGCATGCGTGTCTATATATTGATACTGCTAGAATCAAGGGGCTTCTGGCTTTGGGAGTCTGACCAATTGGCCCTGCCCTGCTGGCTACCCACAGACCCGAGTGGTGGCCAGCAGCGCAGTAGGGCATGCCTCAAGGTGGAGACTGGACTAGCCTCCTGGGTGGACATGAATGCTGGGTGTTGCAGAGTGCCTGAACTGTCCTATGGCTCCTTGCTCTGCCTTCGGTGTATACAGGCCAAGTCAGGTATAAAGTTGTGCTGACTGGGGATGCCCCAGCCCAGGAGCTGCAGAGCCAGGTTGCTAGGAGAAGCACAATTTCCATCCCTGTGGCTGCCTTTCATGCCCACCCCCTCCTCTCACATCTGCATCACTCAGCCACAGCAGACACCCTGATTTCTCTCTAAATATGAAACAATGACCTTGGCTGTGTGTCATGCAGTGGGGTGGGGGGAGGAGGAATTTCTACCCATGTCAGGGGCCAAGTGGCCAGCTTTTTCCAAAGTGAGTGGAACCCATCTCCTAGGGTTGGCCTCAGGGGCTTCCCCAGCATCCCTGGGGTTGACTCCTTTATCTTGGGGAGCATCAGATTTAGAATACAAATTTCCTGACTTGTAAGAACCTGCAGAGGTCAGGCAGGCCCAGCCCTTGGGCCTCATCAGTCTCCGAAAGGGAAAGCCACTTCCCCAGGGTCATAAGGGAAGCAGATGAGGGCAGGATTAGAACAAGAGCTCCTGGATGCTGTTTTGCCTCTCCCACACTGCTCTGCATGTAGAATTTCATACTTCTCTGGCACACTTGGCCCATTGCTCAGATTCTGCTACACTCATCAGAAGCTACACAGACAGGCAATCTACCTGCTACAAGTGGGCCCCCCAGGCTCAGCAAAGATCCAATCCTCAGTCCCAGCCATTACTGCCAAGCCATATGTGGAACCAGCTATCAATGATGAAGATTAAATGAGGCACCCAGAGAACCAGAAATCTCCAGGTCAACCCACATCCCTTTCTTGTACAGCAGCCCTGCACTCCCACCTGCTCCCAGCATGTCTTGGGTCCCCTCCACCCAGGGCAGAGGGGAGAGGCTGGAACCCAAGGTGGACTGGGGGCGTCCTGGGCCAGCTGGGGGCCAGGCACACATCAAATGGAATTCCTTTGCAATCTTTACAACAAATCTATGAGGTAGAGACACAGCCGTCATTTTACAGGGAAGGAAACTGAGGCCCAGGGAAGCTCACGCACGTGGCTAATAAAGAGAAGCAGTGTGGCCAGGCAGGGTGGACACAACATCAATCCCCTGACTAGTTTATGTCTTCCCACCACCTGTCAAGTTTCTCTTGGGCTCGGGCTAACTTTGGTGGCACCTGAGTCTTGAGATTATCTGTCTGGCAAGTGACAAACTGCCATGTAGGTCTGGGACCCTAGCCTGTCACACAGCACTGTCAATCAGACTGCACTCAATCTGGCATTTCAGGACAGCTGATGACCCTGAGTCCCAGGCCCAAGGAATAATCACTGGCTCCCAGCCCTGCCAGACCCTAGACCAAGTGAAGAATCACAGGGAGGAAGGTCCCCCAGGTCAGCACATGGGTGCTAGAGGAATGTGTCACCCTTGGCCATATACCTGCCTCTTCCAGGACCCCATAAATTTTACCTGTTCCCCATGTGGAAAGGATGGGGTGTCCAGGAGATGAAGGGCCTGTCCCACTGACCACCTACATGGCTCGGCCAGGCCAGGCAATTTTGCTGATGTCACCTCCCCGGAGATATTAAATATTATAATGCAATAAATTTTCCCTGCACCTTCTATGACTCATGTCTTGATGTGTGCCAAAAAGAAGACAAGGAGGCTGAGGTGCCTCCATTTAGGCTAATGGGCATCCATCCTCCTGGCACTCTGGGAGTCATAGCCTCCTTGTGCTAAAAAGGGGCTTACAGAGGTCATCTGGTCCATTCCTCTGTTGTTGGGCCCTAACCTGAGATGAGCATTCTCTGAGGAAGGAGAAATCTTCTGGTTAGCATATTATAATGATTAACCACCCTTTTTTTTAGGAAGTTCTTCAAGTCTAACTGAGATCCACAGTGAGCAAGAGTCTGACAGATGATTCCTATATCTTGACCAGGTAACTGCTCATTTCTAAGGAGCAGAGCACCCGGAGGGGCTCACTGTTCTCACTCTGACCAGTTTCAGACTGCTTACTAGCTGTGCAACCTTGGGCAATTACAATGGCTCTGAACTGCAATGACCTCATCTGTAAAATGGAACAGGAAGCTTTGCTCAGACTGCTTCCCAGGACTGTGGGGAGTGGGGCTTCCACAGACTGCTTCCCAGGACTGTGGGGAGTGGGGCTTCCACGGCTCAGATGCACAGCTTGGTAAGTGGAGGGGGTGCTCCTGGACCAGTTGTCCCCTGCACTCAACAGACTGATCAGAGAAGACAATAGAGGTGGAAGGGCTTTACAAATGGAAATTGCTTTGTAAATGCAAAGTGTTGTGTAAATGTTAGGGATAATTATATGCTTCAAAAATTAGGAGCAGCAAACATCCTTAGGAAGGAAAAGGTTCCTAAATTGTTCCTTTATCTCCAATCCAGGGGGCTCTGCATGAGATTTTTGGGAAGGGTGGAGAGCCCTTCAAAGTGTGAATCATGCTCCTCCTTTCCCAGCCCTTCTCTTCCCCCGGGCTCTAAGCCAGGTTTGGCTCCTGATTAAAAAGGCCAGAGAGTGAACAGCTTATCAGTTACATGGAATCAATAGGCGTTTTCTTTATATTTTTCAATTAAAAGAGCCAACAGAGAAAAAGAAAAACTCAAGTGCCCCAGCTGTCAATAGCTATCAGGGCAAGGGAAATTGCAGGGCTAGGGGGAGGCTGGGACATTTGTCAATGCCAAGCTGTGCCCACCTGGCCTGCTCTAGACACATTCAGGAGAGGACCAGGAGGCCGTGCATCTTCCCTAAGCATCCTTAAGACTTTTTGGCTGTGGGAACACCATTTGCTGGGTCTTAATTTTTTAGGAAATGAGCAGGATTGAACTGGTGCTGCAGTGAGAAACTAACTATAGTTGGTGATGGGTCAATGGGATGGCCATCCACTGTTATGATCAAACAGCTTCAGAGACCTACACGTGGGGTGAACTCTGGGGGTTGTGTCAGGGAAAATCCCGACCCGCTGTTCTCATGCACACGTGTGTGCTAAGTCGCTTCTGTTGTGTCTGACTCTTTATGACCCCATGAGTAGCCCACCAGGCTCCTCTGTCCATGAGATTCTCCAGGCAAGAATACTGGAATAGGTTGCCATGCCCTCCTCCAGGGGATCTTCCCAGCCTAGGGACTGATCCCATGTCTCTTATGTCTCTTGTATTGGCAGGAGGGTTCAGGAAGCCACCTGGCAAGCTCCCCTGTTCTCACAGCCAGTGAGAAAGCACAAAGAGAAAATCGGCTTAAGAGGCAGCAAGCGAGATGTAGGTTAGTTACAAGGAGGCAACTGGAGATGGGATGGGCCAATAGGAGCCTTATTTGGTACTCATGGGGGATTTCTTCTCTCTGAGATGTCCTGGCTGAGGTGCCTCCACTTAGACCAGTAGGCATCTATTCTCCTGACACTGTAGGAATCATAGTCTTCTTGTACTAAAAGAGGCTTACAGAGGTCATCTGGTCCGTTCCCCTGCTATAAAACCCTAGCCTGAGATGAGTGGCCCCTTTAGCCATGGGATCTGTGAGCGGCAGGAAAGCAGTCCCTTCCAGAACATGAAGGTTGCTGGTGCCCCTCCCTGACCCCTCATCAGGTCCGTACACCCCTCCCTCAGGTGCTGCAAGTGTCAGCGCTAATAGTGTCCTCCTGACCCCACGTTTCCTCCTGGGGCAGTGCTCAGCCAAGGCTGACACAGGGTACAGAAGACTCATCCTTGTCTGTCTAAAGGTGGTGCCAGAGCCCTGGTGGGGGAAGTCTGAGGCTAGACTCCAACTGCACCCACACCCTTGCCTAGATTTTTCTTCCTGCCCAAATCTGCTTCCCTAACTCTGTGACAGGGCTCACTAGAGAACATTCTCTATTCTAGCAGATACACAAGAATCCCCCACTCAAGCTCTGCTTGCTTCTGGGAGAACCTGACCCATTCAGTTCATTCATTCATTCACTGAACATCTCCTACATGCCGGGCACTGGGCTGGGACCTGGAGATAAATACGTGACCATGACTGATTAGCTTCTAGTGGGAGAGAGAAGAAACAGGTGGATAAATAAGTAACTGAGTTAGATGTGAGTGATCTGAGCAAAGGAAAGGAGTGAAGTTCTAGAGATCTTGGGGGTGGGATACTATGGAGCTGGGGAAGAGCTCTCCCTAAGGAGGTGACCTGTGAGTGTGGACTTGAAGGACCTGGAGCCAGCTGTGTGCATACTGTGGGGAAAGGGGGTCCACAGAGAGGGCAGGTGAGTGCACAGGCCCTAAGACTGGAATAAGCTTGAGGCGAGGGCTTAAGGCCCTAAAAGACCAGAATGCCTGGAGTTTAGTGAGAGATTGGGGATGAGGGCAGGGAAGCAGGGAGGCTGAGGGTGACGTGATCAGTCACAGCCAAGGTTTTATTCTCGAGACAATGGAGACCTTTGAAAGGTCTTAGGCAATGAAGAGATAGAATCCATTTGTACTTTTACAAGATTGCTCTGGTGGTCCTATACAGATGGGCAAGTGTGGTGGTGGCTGTGGAAGCTGTAACAGATGATTCTGTTGCCCCTCACCACCCCTGCGGCCCACTGGTGATTCCAGCTGCAGCTGATGAACTGAGGACAAAACCTCCAAATGCTTGCAGCTCCTCTCTGCTTTTCACCCGTGAAGAGCTCACTTGACCGCACAAGACAGCCTGAGAGGAGGGAGCAGGGAATTCAGGACTCAGGAGGCAACTGTCTATCAACGAGACCAAAGTCAATAATCAAATATTTCAGGCTGCTGTCCTTAGGAGAGACTTTTCCAAGGGTAGGGTTGGCCACAGGGGTTTGCAGCAGCAGTAGCAAGACACCCTGGATTGGCTTTTCCTCTTTCCTGTCTCAGCTCCTAAATGTATGGCCTGCTTATACTCAGATCCTTCTCTTGCACTCTGTTCTTGAGGGAACCCCATGTCAAACAAGGGAGAGAGGACGGCGGCTTGGAGTAGGTGATGGCAGAGGCGACAGAGATCTGGAGACGAATCCAGGACATATTCTGTGAGGCGGGTGACAGAACAAACTGATGGATTATCTGTAGAGGGTGAAAGGGAGGAATCAAGGATGACTCTCAGAATTTCAGCTTGAGGATTGATGGTTTACTGAAATTGAGAAGAATGAGAGGATGGGTGTGTGGCAGGAATTAAGAGGTCAGCTCCGCTGGATTAAATTTGCAATGCCTGTGACACGTTCAAGTGTAGATCCCACAGACACCTGAAGCTATGAATCTGGAGCTTGGGGCTGAGGTAAGGGCTACAGACATCAATTTGAGAGCCAGCTTAGAAATGGTATTTAAGACATGGGCCTGAGTGAACGCCTGGGTGAGTGAGTAGCTGGAGAAGGAAAATAGGTTGAGCAGAAGAAAAGGAGTGTCTTCATCTGTCCTTCTGAGCCTGGGCTCAGAATCCCATGGGATTCTTGGTACAGTTCTTAGAGGCTGGACCCAGGAGGCCTGCCATGTACAGTCACAGATTAGACACTGCACAACTCCTGGGAATGCCACCTACATAAGCAGCAGTGTGAAAGGGACCTCCTGGAGTTCAGCTACAATCTTCCCAGCCATCCATGCCTCTTTGTAAGACCAGAGTATGGGCAGGGCCCTACATAAGCCACAGAGAGGAGCTTCTGAGAGCTCAGTGAAGGAGGAAGTTACAGCAATCAGGACAATCAGGACGGCTCCCTGAAGGAAGTGGTGTTTGCCCTCAGGCTCAAGCAACAGAGAGAGTTTTCACCTTTTGAATTGGGAAGGCAGGGGAGATATTTCAACAGAGGACACTGCAATGGGTGAAGTCCCAAAGGCAAGTAATTAACTGCAGAGCACATTGGGGAATTTGGTTGTCTGAGATTGCCAAAGAAAGTAATAATAGTTGTGGAAAGATGATTTCTGGCCAGAGGGTTGAGGCCCTTGAACTACATACCAAAGAGATGCACAGTTATCTGACTCAGTCATGGTCACACCTTGAGGGAGATTCCAAGCCACGACTCTGACCCTCGGCCAAATCACGTGCCCCAGTGTGCCATCAGAACACAGTGGCCTCTTACTTCCCCAGTTCTCATCATCCCCTTTGGCAAGTCTGCAGATCCAGGAGAGGGTGCAAGCTGTCTTCTCCAGCCTCCTGGCCCCTTACCCAGAGACTCTGCCTTCCTTTCCCTGGACAGTTCTTAAAGAGGTTCCAGCTGTCTCTGCCAAGAGTCCAGGTTATCAGAGGAAGCACCTGCAGCACTGTCACTGGGTGGCAGCGACTTGGGAATCACAGAATTAGCTGGAGCCTGCTTTCCCAAGTCAGGGGTCTCCCAGGCCTGGGGTTGGTCTGTCCTCCCTACTCCTGGGCATAGCTTCTGGGAAATGTAACCTACAGCACAGATAACCAAGTTCGGAACACTCAGGCATCACAGAAAGTGCTGGAGGCAGGGGATATCTGGGGAGGGAATGAAGGTTCCAGAGAAGGGACAAGACACATGGTCTCAAGGTGGACACTTACCCAGGAGGGGTTGCATCGTAGAAAGGGAAAATCAGATTGCCTCCAGCTTCACTCTCTCTAAGACCATGGAGGGGAGGACAAAGCAAAGGATATTTTGCTCCTCTCTCCCTTCCTGTAGCATTTACTGAATGCCTACTGTGTACTGAGCACATGCTGGGGCCCTGGAGATGCAACAGCAATGAGGACAGAAAAGACATCAGTCTCTGGGGTGACACAGGCTAGGATGACAGATGCAAGCAGGAAACTATAATGGAGCGGGACAGTGCCAAGACAGGGGTGGGGGACCCGGACCAGAGCACCTTCTGGGCAACGGAGAAGGTCTCCTGGAGAAAGTGACGTTTAAAGAGATAAGAAGGTACGTGTGTCTTTTTCAATTTTGGTTTTCTCAGGATGTATGCCTAGTAGTGGGATTTCTGGGTTATATGGTGGTTTTATTTCTAGTGTTTAAGGAATCTCCATACTGTTCTCCATAGTGCCTATATCAGTTTGCATTCCCACCACAGTGCAAGAGGGTTCATTGCAGCTCTATTTACAATAGTTGGCCATGGGAGCAACCTAGATGTCCATTGACACAGATGAATGGATAAAGAAGCTGTGGTACATATACATATAATGGGATATTACTCAGCCATAAAAAGGAACACATTTGAATCAGTTCTAATGAGGTGGGTGAACCCAGACCCTATTATGCAGAGTGAAGTAAGTCAGAAAGTTAAAAGAAAATATCATATACTAATGCGTATATATGAAAGCTAGAAAGATGGTACTGAGGAACCTATTTGCAGAGCAGCAGTGGAGAAACAGACATTGAGAAAAGACTTATGGACACAGCTGGGCAGGGAGGAAGGAGAGGGTGGGAGGTATGGAGAGAGTAACATGGAAACATGCGTTACCATATGTGAAATAAATAGACAATGGGAATTTGCTGTATGACTCAGAGAACACAAACTGGGGCTTGGTAACAACCTAGAGGGCTGAGATGGGACAGGGGTCAACCTATGGCTGATTCATGTTGAATTTGGTAGAAACCAATGCAATACTGTAAAGCAATTATCCCTCAATTAAAAATAAATAAATTTAAAAAGAGACAAGAAGGAGTGAGCGGAGCCTCAAGCCCTGAGCAAGAGATTGTTCAGTCTCTGCAAGCTACAACATTTTTGGGGACCTAGGTTTCAGTGAAGAGAGAAGACTGAGGCTGTCGTTGGCTCTCATCACTGGAGAGAAAGCTTTTTCACTGAGGAAGCACATCCTGGAGAACGTAACTGAAAAGCTAATTGAAGCTGTTCTGTGTCGGGCTCTGTGGACACCTAGTCCTGCCCTTGAGGGGCCAGCATTCCCCTGGGGAGACAGGCACGAGCCAGCTTAGATCAACTGTCTCTGAGAGTCGACTTGGGAACTGGCACTTGGGCCAGATCTGCACAGATGTGCAGGAGAGATGGGTGTGTAGGGGAAGGGCTAGCTTTGGGAAAGACTTTGTCACTGGAAACACATTGGCCAACAGGGCCCTGGGAGGCATGCCTTCCTCTGCTCTACATGTGGAGTAGGTCCCACGTGCCCAGGCCCTCCTAAGCGCTGAGGCACAGGTGTTTTGACACACTCCCTGCCCTCAAGGGGCTCTCTCCTCCCCGTGGAGGCCATGGGACCCACCGGGGCTGGCACATAACAGGTGCCCAGTGAACACTAGCTGCAGACAAGAGCAGAGAATTATGCTGCTGTTAGCTTTACAGTAACCCATGATAGCTTTATGGTGGGACCAGGAAGAATAGAACCCAGAAAGCTGGTCGGAAGGGGTAAAGTCAGGAGCTTTCCTGGGGAAGGCAAGTCTCAGCTGGCCTGGAAGGATTTGAGCAATGATGAGGTCTGGGCAGGGGACTGGGAAGTTGCTTCTGCTTCTTCCCTATGTTTAGGAGAGCATCACTGATGTTTCAGAACTGGGCATCCAAGAGCCATGTGAGGTGCGAGAGTATGGAAATGTATGATTTATTTCAGTGTGTAAGGGTATAAAGTCTTCCTGATAGTTCAGTGGAGAAAATCTGCCTGTCGAGCAGGAGACCTGGGTTTGATCCCTGGGTTGGGAAGATCCCCTGGAGAAGGAAATGGCAACCCACTCCAGTATTCTTGCCTGGAGCATCCCATGGACAGAGGAGACTGGCAGGCTACTGTCCATGGGGTCACATTCAGACACAACTTAGCAACTAAAACAACAACAACATAAGGGAATAAGGATGTGTACACAAGTGTGAAACTGTGACTGTTAAGCAAGAGTAAGTGCAAGTGTGCAAGATAGTGAGTGCCTACGCATGTGAGTGTGAGAGACTATAAATGAATGTGAATGACTGAGACTGTGTGTGAGTATGAGCTAGTGTGCGTATGCATGAGCAGGTAAGACGGCATGGGTGTGTGTATATATCAGTGTAGGTATATGAGTGTGCGAGGCTGTGTGTGACTGTGTGTAAGTGTGTGTCACACAGACACCAGGGCTGCGGCTGTGCTCGTTTCTGCAATCACTATGATTTGCTGGATTTCATCCAAGCAGTCAATACTCCATCAGACATAAAGAAAATGAATATCATGCCCTGCGGACATTGTGTCCAACCCAGATGGACAAGCACATGGCGTGGCCAGTGGTTAGGGAGCAGCAGACATGAGACTTTTGCTCATCTGGAAGGTGGCTCCCCTGGAAGGGCCCGGCTGGGCCCTAGAAGACAGCTGTGTGATTGAGGCGTGGTCCCTGGCCATCTCTGGGCTTGGCCTTACCCAGGTGAGAGAATGGCACAGAGAAACATGACTGACGGGAGCACAGCTCCATAGGAGCTCTGCTCCTCTCTCAGCTTTCTGCTCTTTCCTGAAAGGCAAAAACACCCCCACATCTCCTGGGGGAGGGGCCTAGGAGCCCATCTCTAGGACCTGCTCTAGCCATCGACTGGGGGCCAGGAGCATGTACAGAAGAAAGAACCTGAGCATCAGAGCCAGCCATTCCTGGATCAGACCCCAAGGTGGCCTCTTATGGTGACAGTAATTCAAGCCACCATTTAACCCAAGCTGCACCTGTGTTCTTCATCTCTATTGATTAATGTATATCTCGCAGCAGCCCAGTGAGGGAGATGTGAATGGTTCCATTTTACAGGTGAGGAAATTGAGTCTCAGAAAGCCATGATGACATGTTCTGAGCTGGCAAGTGGCCCTGTCCACCCTGCTGAACCGTGTTTCTAGGCTTCACATCTATGGAATGAGACTGGCGATGCCAGCTCTGTGGGCTTGTTTTGGGATGAAATGAGCACCATGACTGGGGAAGGGGCCAGCACTGTGCCCAGTTCATGATGGTGAACACGCTGGGACTGGACCCAGCTCCTCCATATAGAAGACAGGCCCTGGGAGAGAGGAGGGAGGCCTGGGTCTCCAGGAGCTATTGTTTCTAGCCCCCGGCATTTGAGTGGAGGCACGGAGTGTGCTGGGGTCCCCACTTCATTCTCAAAGGACCAAGACACTGAGCCCTCTGATGGGGAAGCAGGCACCTGGGCCTCAGGAACAAAGCCCCGTGGCCGGTCCCAGCCAGCAGTGCTGGCCCGGGGCGGGAGGATGCAGCCCCGTGTCCACAGAACCTGCTTCCTCACCAAACTCTTGCGACCTGCACAGAGCAGAAATCCTCACCTCCAGCCTGCTGATCAGTTGGATGCCCCAAATTAAACCCGGGAAGGGAGGTGGCAGTGGGAGAGTTTAATTGATTGGGTCTGGAATAGCCTGATAAGCAGCTATCCAGGTTGCTGGAAGGTGAGCATGGACCAATGCCTTTGTGGGCTTGATTGTGGAGTCACCCACCCCTGGGCTCTGCTCCTAATCTCCACAGAGGCTGCTCTCTCCCCTACCACGAGGCCCCCATGGTCAGACCTCCTCCTTCCAACCTGGAGACTAGTCACCCTCCAAGGAGCCCTGCACTGATAACCACCTACCCCAACACAGTCTCCTGGCCCAGCACAAAGCACCTGTCCTCGACCTTGAGTGGATGCCTGGCTGAAGGGTACTCCCCCATCAGAGTCTGGCGATCAGGTCCAAAGTCTCTTCCCAAAGGGCTCTTCCCTACTAGAACAGTGCCGTGGATAAAGGGGAGTGTTTAGGGCATGTGGGGGACTCCCTGCAGGCACGTCCTTTGAAAAACTCAAGGCAAAAATACATGGGAATGGAGCAAAGGTAGGCTTTTCAACAAATGGAGCTGCAACACCAGGACACCCGCATGCAACAAATGAATCTAGACACAGACCTTACACCATTCACAAAGATTAACACATCATGAATCATAGACTAAATGCAAAATGCAAAAATATAAAACTCTTAGAAGATAACAGGAGAAAATCTGGATGACCTTGGGCAGGGCGATGACTTTTTACATACTATGAAAGAAATAATTGATAAGCTGGATTTCATTAAAATTAAAAGCTTCAGCTCTATGAAAGACACTGTCAAGAGAATGAGAAGAAAATCACAGAGTGAGAGAAAATATTTGCAAAAGATACATCTGATTTTCCCAAAATATACAAATAACTCTTCAAACTCAACAATCAGAAAACAAACCACCTGATTTTAAAAGGGGTGCCAAAGACCAGAACAGACCATCGCCAGAGAAGATACACCGATGGCAGACAACCGTGTGAAAAGACGCTCTACGCCACGTGTCCTGCTGCTGCTGCGGAGCTGCTTCCGTCGTGTCCGACTCTGTGCGGCCCCAGAGACGCCAGCCCGCCAGGCTCCCCCGTCCCTGGGATTCTCCAGGCAAGAACACTGGAGTGGGCTGCCATTTCCTTCTCCAGTGCATGAAAGTGAAAAGTGAAAGCGAAGTTGCTCAGTCGTGTCCGACTCTTAGAGACCCCATGGACTGCAGCCCAGCAGGCTCCTCCGTCCATGGGATTTTCCAGGTGAGAGTACTGGAGTGGGGTGCCATTGCCTTCTCCGCCATATGTCATAAGGGAACTGCAAATTAAAACCAAAGGCAGATATCACTATAAACTTACTACAATGACCAGAATCCAGAGCGCTGATGACAGCAAATGCTGGAGAGGATGTAGGCAACAGCAGCTCTCGCTCGTTGCAGCGGGAATGCAAACTGGTACAGTCATTTTGGAAGACTGTTCGGCAGTTTCTTACAAAAGTGAACAATTTTACCATATACCACCCAGCAATCGCCCTCCTCGGTATTTACCCAAAGGGGTTGAATACGTAGGTCCACGTGAAAATCTACACACAGATGTTTACAGCAGCTTTATTCATAATTACCAAAACTTGGAAGCAACCAAGATGTCTTTAGTAAGTTTGTGGATCAATAAACCTGGTGCATTCAATTTGGAACACAAAAAGAAATCTATCAAGCCGTAAAAAGACACGGAGTAAACTTAAATGCATATTTCTAAGGGAAAGAAGCCAGTCTGAAAAGGCTATAGACTGAATGATTCCAACTACGTGACATATTAGAGAAAGCAAAACTATGGAGATAGTAAAATGATCAGTGGATGCCAGGGATTCAGGGAGGGTGGAGCAGGGGGAGATGGATAGCACAGATTTCTAGGGCAATGAAACGATTCTGTGTGACCCTGTAATAGCGGATACATGTCATTATACATTTGTCAAAACTAGTATTCACAACACCAAGAGTGAATCCTAATGTAAATTATGAAATTTGGGTGGTGGTGTGTCAATATACATTCATCAGTTCTAACAGATGTGCCACTCTGGTGAAGGATTTTGATAAGGGGGGAGGCTGGGGAGTGGGCAGGGGTATGCGAAAAGTCACTACTCAGTTTTTCTGTGAATTGAAAAATTGCTCTAAAAATAAAGTCATTTTAAAAAATATGAAAAATACTTAAATTTGACACCTGTTTTGATCTTACATTCATGCAACGTGACCCTGATCATATGCCCACTGACTGGTCATTTGGATTCTGTTCTTCCTGTTATGTTGCTTATTACTATTATCACTAAAGGTCACTGCGGGGGGCTTTCCTGGTAGCTCAGTCAGTGAAGAGTTCACCTGCAGTGCAGGAGACCAGGGTTTGATCCCTGTGTTGGTAAGAACCCCTGGAAAAGGAAACGGCAACCCACTCCAGTATTATTGCCTGGGAAGTCACTTGGACAGAGGAGCCTGGAGAGCTACAGCCCATGGGGTCACAAGAGTTGGACATGACTCAGCAACCAAACCAAACCAGGCACTGTGCTAAGCACTAGACTGTGATGGTCTCGTGTGATCCCATGACAACTCCCTGAGGTAGAGACTGGTAACCCATTTTTATGGACAAAACAACTGAGGCCCAGAAAAGTGAACCCTCTTGCCCATCACACAGGTGATGGAGATGGACCAGGTTTTGAACCCAGGTCCATCTGGATCCTGAGCATGAACCCTTCATATCATACAAACAGTACAGTAATGATTCAGAACTGTTCCTATTGCATTTTCTCATCACTCTCATTTGTTTTCATTATTCCTGCTTGATGCGTGGGAAGCTAAGCCAGAGAGGTGAGGCACTTTGCGCGCCTTAGCTCCCTTGCAATCACATTGTTGTTTCTGGGGCTCTCTCCCCTGTGTCTGAAGTCTCAGAGGCTCCAAAGGAATGAAGGAAAATGTCAAGAATATTAAATTCATAATTGAGTAAAACCTGAGAAGAATCATTAAATCATGGTTTAATATTTCCCAGATGGTTCAATGACATTTTGGAGACATGTCAAACTCTTTGGCTTGTACATCCTGGCTGTGTGGATGAAAAGTGAATGTCTATAGAGATGCTGGCTGGAGATTGGGCTATGGACTATCCATACCAGTGGTATGGATTTGAACCCAGAGTAACATCCCTAATCCGCACAGGGTCATTTCAAGGTTATTCTACACGTGAGGCTTGAGTGACACATGGAGGTCCAGGCATGTTATATACATGTTACATGTCACATATACAAAGACCCCTGAATTATACTGAATGTCAATTCATTTCTAGCTATCAAGGTCCAGATGCTTTATTCATGTAAAAGTTGACTTCAAACATGTGTGCTTTCCTAGAAATGAGTTCTTGGTTACCTCTAATAATTGCCAATAAAAGGGACTGAGATTTTGAAGAAATGGCTGATTCTAGGGCTAGAGCAAGGAAATTAAGATCATCCTGGATCATTTTGTAATGCCAGAAATTAAGCTAGTGTTAAAAACAACAACAAGACCCTCCAAAACCAAAAAGTCACAATAGGCTTATCTTTCTTTAATAAGTCCACATTAGAACAAAAAAAAACCCAAAGGGCCATGTCAAGAGAAGAGTCAAATAGCAAGAGTTTCCAGTGGCCAAATCTGTAACAATTTGAGCAACATGGGAAATAACAACAAAAATATTGAATTCCACTAATAAGTAGAAGAAATGAGGGAAGTAGAAAATCACTATTAGAACATCAGGGTAGGAATTACTGCAGGCTGGATCCAGTCACAGTTGTTAAAATTAGTGGGGACTTTAAGGAGAAATAGGACATGTGCATGGCCTCAAAGTAGTTCCCTCACTCCAATGTATCAATTGCTATGGTGGTTTTAACATATGTCCACAAATTCATTGATATTCAGGGAGTGGGTGTTAATTCCTCTCTTCTTGAGTGAGGGCTGCACTTAGAGACCTGCTTCTAAGACTAGAATATGGAGAGGGAAAAATAACACAGCAGTGGAGAAAACTGGCAGATACCACCTGAACAGGTCAAGGATAGCATCACCAATGAGAAGTCCTGTGAATGGCATATGTCATGTATCCTGATGTAATGTGATGAAGTCTCAGCATTTACTCAGAGAAAACCTGGTGACATTTGAAGTTAAGCAAGATGTTGACATTGTTAGCAGAAGACAGAGGTGGGCGGAATGTTGTGGAAACTACTCTGTGCTACCTAAAATTATTTAAAAATAATTAAAAAAAAACAAACAAACTAGGTGCCTTGTTCTAGATTCAGGATAACCCAAACATGGAAAGTTAAAACATTGGCCTTAAATTAGGCTGTTTTAAAAGCAGCAAATTCAACCTGTTGTAGAGGCACTGCATACATGTGAATAGGTATAACTATATAGTCATAAAATGAGGTCATGCTGTATCCATTGTTTTGTAGCCTGCTGCATAGTAATCCATCTGAGTGATCCAAAAGGCTTATCGCAAATGTGTGCCAGGAACTACAGTTGAGAGAGGCGTCCCAGACCTTCTTGACTCTTCCTCGGGCCCTGCTGAAGTTCTAAGATCTTTTTGTCATATTCCTAGCATTGCTCCAGCCCCCCTGGATCTCAGAACCCTAGGACACAGGACAAAAGCCAGGAGAAGCTCTCCCAAGATCTTTCAGAAAGAACTCTGAACCAGAAGCCAAGAGACTTGGGTTTCTTGTCCTCGTGCTGGGGCGTAGGCAAGTTATGCACCCTCTCTGAGCCTGTTTCTTTATCAGTTAAATGTGGAGAAAATGCCTGGCTTTGTTCCTTTCCCAGGATCTCAGGAGCATCCAGAAGAAGCTGCCCATGGAAAGTGCCAGGTGAATGCTGTACTAGCTCTGCATCTGAGCACCAGGGTTCAAATATCTAGTCTGTCCCTTCCCGCCTGAGCAGCTGTGGGCAAGAGGCTTAGCCTCCCTGGGTCTCAGTTTCCTCCCTGAAAAATGGGACTGTTGTTAGTACCGACCTCATGCACTCACTGTGAGGAGTGAAGGAGAGCGTCTTAGCGTCAGTGTGAGAAGGACGCTGAGCATGGTGTCTGGTACAGAGCCGCAACTGGCAGCAGATGCAGAGGTTGCTACTTGGGTGTAAACCAGATACACTCAGAGGGAGCCTGGGGGCTTCCCAGTGCACTGGGTGGTGCCCCAGATGCCCGCGGTGGCACGCAGCCCTCTCCTTGGAAGCGGCCCCAGTTGGCATAGCCTGCAATCTCCTAATTCCAATGGCTGGCTCCCAGATGTCCAGGGTCTCCTAGCCCAAGAACCGGCTCCTGAGGGCATCGCAAAGCCGCTCGCCTGGGGCAGAACCTTGGCTGGCCAGAGAACTAGGCCTACAGGGGCCGTGCTGCTGAGGGTTGGGGTGGGGGCAAAGCCAGGGGAGGAGGGGGAGCGACAGGCCATCCTCAAACCTCCTCCAGCCTCCCTGGAGATGTCACAGGCTTAGCAGGGGCTGCTTGACACATGTCGGATAAAATAAGAAAAAATAAATAACAATGTTTATAAGAAGATTAGTGAGAAGGCGGCAAAATTTCTCTAGGGAGCCTCCTTGGCTGCATCTCAGAGTGACAGCTCCCATTGCCTTATCAGAGACATAATGAGTTGCCAGGATTTGGGGTCATTAAAAATCCTTGCTGTGGGCCCCCTCCCTTGCCTGTCGCCTTTGAAGGTTGCAGTCAGGGGGTCTGGTGGCAGCATGGGCCCCCTGCCCCCACTGCACGTCTGCCTGTCGCTGTCGCTGTTCAGTGGCGGCTGGAGGTGAGATGGTGAGGCCCAGCTTGGCGGAAGTAATGGAACACGACGGCCCAATTTGTGCCCGCGGCCCCTCGGGCAGAGGACCCGTCTCTCTGGTGCAGATTAGGCTCTGTTTTATCTTGGCTGCCTTTAGAGACAGAAGGGTGGGGGGCTGGGGGGTGCTCTGCGTAGATGCATGGGCAATCACAGCTGCAGACTGCATTGTGAGGGAGGGAGCCCCACGGGCCACCTTACCCAACGCCTTGCTTTGCAAGTGGGAAACTGAGATCCTGGCAGGGGCAGAGGTCAGGTAGCAGTGTACTGGTGGCATAGGATGCTTTGAACCCAGATTTTCAGACTCCCAGCCCAATGTTGGGTGTGTTTAGTGCGTTACTGCGTTTTTGTAGAGGAAGCAGAGACATGACAATAGGAACATACAGACAATTCAATTCAGTGAGAACAAATGTGTATCGATCTCCCACAATGTGTAAGTCACTAGGAGAGACACCGTGAGCTCAGAAACCAGGGAGACACAGGACATGGCCCCCAGGCCAACAGGAGGGATGGCTGTGGAAGCCAATGTCCCCAGGCCGGCATCGTCACACCCATCCCAGACACCCTGACCCACTCGGCGGAGATCCTTATCAGTGCCACAGAGAAAGTGCTCCTGCCTTTAATCAGTTCCCTCTTTGTCAGGAGGCTTATCTCCAAGGAGCTCAAAGCACTTGTAGCGCATTGATTTTCTCAACCACTCACAGACTCCACTTCCCTTAAGAGATGGGGAGCTTTTAAGACGGAGGATTATCCTTGGGTTTCGATTTAGGAAACTTGTGCCACTGGCCCATGTGGTCTCTTTGTGCCCCGGGCAGACACAACTGCACGTTGGAGAGTGTGGTTTGGTGAGCAGAGTGAGGCTGGGTCCCGTCCCCACAATCACCCCGTCAACTGGGCACCCTTGTGCGGTAAACAGCCTGTCCAGCTGTGTGCGGCAGCCCTGCTCTAAGTTTACTGCCCAGGATGGTCCTGAGGTCTCTCTCAGCTGGATCTCTGGCAAAATGGAAAACCAAGAAGGTCCTCCCTATTTTTGGGAATGCATTTAACCTCTTTGAATGTCGGTTTTCTCATCAGTAAACAAGATGCGACAAGAGCCTGTGAAGTAGTTAGATTGATTTAATGAAACACTAGATGTTACTGTGTTTTGTGAACTCTCAAGTGCTAAGTAAATCTTAATTTTGGCTTTTCATAAGGTTGCTTCATGGAACTGGTCGCCTACATTCTCCTTCACAGTCCTGTACCTACTGCACCCCAGGTTTCTTCCCAGAGATCGCAGCCCAGCCAGGGCCTCACCAGTCAGCACCCCAGGGTCAACTAATACAAAGAACCAGGGCTGGCAGAGTTCCTGAAGTCCCCATGTCATCCTCTACCTCGAGCACACTGGGGGAAGGAAGAGAACATTTCCATTTTACAGGCAGGAAGGCTGAGTCTTGTCAGGCCAGCTGTCTCCACCTCAAACCTGATGCCCTTCCTCTCCCAGCTCTTGCTGCTATAGCTCCCCAGCTGTTTTCAGCTGGAAGGATCCTTAAATCGCAGGGGAGCTCCAGTCCAACCCTTCTCTCCAGGGTAATGAAGATAATGAGGAGCAGAGCAGAGGAGGGAGCATGCCAGCCCTGCCACAGGGCCCTGGCCCGAGCACTGCTCTCTGCAGCTTCACAACCTCCTCATAGGCAGCGGCCAGGGAGATGCGCCTCTCCTCAGCAGGTATCTGTCTGCTTGAAAGTCTTCTGGTCCAAGTCCAGAGCCTCTGAGATCCTCTGCTTACCTTAGCTCAGCCCTGCGCCACGGGGGCCCCCGACTGCTCCCTGAGACTCAAACTTGGGCAATAAATGGGGGGAGGGCAGAAGGAATGCCTTGGGGTTAGAACAAGAAATGTGGCTAGTCCCTCCCCAGCTCAAGACTAGGGTCTTTCAGCACAGCTTGCTCTATCACAGGCCCAGCTAGGATGGCCAGTATGACACAGGCCCCTGGTGAGGCTTGGCTTTCACAAGACTGTGAATTCCAGGACTGACAGATGGAGTTTCCTTTCCACAGCTCATGACCCCTGTATCTCTGGCGGCCTGAGACAGCTGGCTGGGTCCTCAGCCCTGGTGCTGAGCCCAACAGTGGGTCTTTATCAGCCAGGAGGGGTTTTACTGTACGCTCCCCAGCAATAACAGAAATGGCAGTTTGTACATAATATACTTTTGAAAAATAAGTGAGTCAGTTCAAGGCTCTCCAGTAGTTCTGCTTCTTTCAACTACCTACATTCTAATACTAAAGTGCTTACATCCCAATACTAAAGTGAGATTGTACGGTGGTAACAAATCTGCCTGTAAAGCTGGAGTCCCAGGTTCAATTCCTGGGTGGGGAAGATCCCCTGGAGAAGGGAAGTACCTATTCCAGTACTCTTGTCTGGAGAATTCCACGGACAGAGGAACCTGATGGGTTACAGCCCACGGTGTCATGAAGAGTCAGATACAACTGAGCAACTAAAACACATTCAATACTAAAGCAGGAGATTCTGATAATAATGATAAAAGATCACAGCTAATACTTAGAAGGGCACTTGCTCTATGCCAGGCACTATGCTGCGTGCTCTACCCACAGGACCCTTGCTATTTCTCTAACAATGCTGAGAGGTCGGGGCTACTGTTACCCCCATTCTTCAGATGGGAAAACTGAGGCTCAGAGGCATTGCCCTGTCCTGTGCTTGTGCAATTGATACAGGCTTGAAAGCACGCCTGTCTGACCTCAGGCCCCATCAGCTGCTGAATACAGTCAGGCCCCTCCTAGGAACCATCCCTGACCTGGTCCTCATGGGCAAGTGCTGTATACTTGGAGGGGGTCCAGCGGGTCTGGATAGACGGGAGAGTGAGAACCAGAAGCCTAACTCCCACTAAAGTTCTCTGGGCAGTGTCAGAGGCCCAGGAGCCCCTCCGTGGTGGAGCCCCGCTCCCTGCAGCCTGCCCCTCTGAGAACCCTCTAGTACTGTCTCCTTCCCACTCCTCCCCTCATGCATGATGAGTCACGTCCTGCACCGTGGGGTTTCCGTATCTGCTCCCCATGAGAGGCCAGCTGACAAGTTCTATTCTCTCATTAGCTTTACAAAACAGGCTGGCCTCATCCTAGCTGCTTCAATCCGGTGGAGCAGGGGTAGGCCTGGTGAAGGTCTGGTCTTCACCGCCTTTTCCCTCCCACCCCAACCAGGGTCTTGAAGCCCTCTCTTCCTGCAGGGCCCACGGAAACTGCGTTTTCTGATCTGTGTGGGGAAACTGAGGCTGCTCTCCTCACAGGAGTGCCCCCCTCCTCTTGGCCCTGGAGAGCCCCAGAAAGGCCTCCAACCCCCCATGTCTCTGCAGCCTGGGAGGGGGAGAGAGGAAATAGAGCTGCGAGGCATTTGCCTCTGCTCAACAAAGCAACTCATTTCTTTAGGCAAATGAGCTGGAGAGGGAAGGAGACCAGCAGTGATTAATTAGAAAGGAAATGAGTGGTCTGCACAGACCACAGTAGGTGGTGAGGGGCCAGGGGCCTAGGAGGCGGAGGGCGGGCTCAGGGCAGACTCAGAAGGGCAAGGAGCCCAGACCTGAGCAAGCGCTGGCTGTACCCATGATGGCCCCCAGGTAGAAGGGGAGAGGGCAGGCTGCCTGGTGTCCTGGAGCTTACATCTTGGCTGGGGAGAGGAGACTGAGCCAGGGTACAGAGGAGGGAGGTTGAAAAAAAGAGGCGGAGGCACACAGGGAGCCAGGGGGTTGGGAGGCCTGGCTCCCCTCAAGCACGAGTCCCCCTTCCAGGAGGTCCCCTTGCTCCCCACCCAGGCCTTAGGCTGCCTGCCCCTCCTCTGAGACATTCTCTTCCTTTCCCAGCTGGCTTTGCTCCATTCGACACCTTCAAGTTAGTCTAACCCGGGTCCCAGTCCCTTGCGGCTAGATCTGCTGACAAATTATATTAAGGGAATCGTGTACATACGGCACGTTGGGAAGAGCTAAGAGCCTGGGATAAATGCCCTGTTAGAACCACTGGGTTCTGAAGGGAAAAAAAAAAAAGCCATGGCTGCCTGCAGGCCCTGTGAGAGGTTTGTCCAGAGACCTGGGTGATGTTCTCAGCTCTGACCCCACTTGGGTCCATGTCACGAAATGCTAGAGCATAGGGATCATTGAGTTTTGGATGTAGACCAAGGGCCAGAGAAGGACTGTGACATGTCCCCAGCCACATACATCCGTGGTAGAGATGGGAACAGATTTGGTCTCCTGACTCCTGCAGGGCTCTTCAGACAATCTATTACACTGTCTGCTTTGGGAAGCCGTAACAACGGATGCAATTCTCTGCCCTTTCCTTTTAGGGTCACCCACCTCCCCTGTGAGTTCTCCTTGGGGCCAAGCTTACAGCATCTGTCCAGTGAGTGTCCACCTGGGATGCCCCTTACAGGATGCTTCTTTGAGTCCAACTCAGATCTCCAGTCTGCTTCCCTCCCCAGGTACAAGGGGTCTCTCCTCCAGTATTTGTGGCACTCTGGTTCTTCCAGGGTTAAATCTGGCAGCTCCTCCCTCCCTCCCCACTAATGACATGTTTCTCTCCACGTGATGGGACGATGGCTAAGAATAGAGTTTGCTACTCTTGGGCTCTGCTCGGAAAATCTGCCACAACATAAGAGTTTTGTGTGTCTGTGGGGCTACAATACTCTAGGCTTGAAACCTGGGGGCCTCTTCCTGGGCACCATCAGGCTGGGTGGCTGAGGGCTAGTACTCTGCTGGCCCCTATCTGTGGCCCAGATGGGTGCAAGAAGATGAGGCAAGGGGAACTCACTTCCCCAGAAGTGACTCACACTCTGTTGGCCTGTCTGATACCCCATGCGTGAGATCATCATTTCACAGCTGGGCAACTGAGACAGACAAGGAAAGTGGCCTGCCTAAAGCAGTCCCATGGCTGCTAAATGGGAGGATTTGACCCCATGACCTGTTCCTGTCATGGATGCAACATCCCCAGGGTGACACAGGTCTCTTGACCCTCCTTCGCCTACCTAGTTGCTGACTTCTTACTGCCTTTCCCATCTTAGGCCCGGCTTTGCCTCCCACGATGAAGGGTACATGTGACCGGCACCAAGAGCAAAGAAACATCATGCAAGATGGTGATAATGGTGATGGTGGTGGTGATGTGTGTTAAAGGCAGTTAGAAGCACAGATTCTAGAGAGTGGCTGCCTGGGTTTGAATTCTGGCTCCACTACTTGCAGCTGTCTGACCTTGGGCAACTTATTTTAACCATTCAGCATACTCATCTGTCAACCCATTCGGGTTTTCTTGCCTGGAGAATCCCCATGGACAGAGGCGCCTGGCTGGCTACAGTCCATGGCGTCGCAGAGAGTCGGCCATGACTGAGTTACCAAGCACAGCACAGCACACATTCATCTGTAAAATGGGAACATCACAGTTTATAAGCATTAAATTATCATCATCTTTAAAATGCTTAGAACATGGCGAAGGCCCCATAAATCTTTATTACTGCTTGCCTTGCAGGATGTAAAATCCCTGTGTGGTTGTGATGTGCAGAGAGAGGGCCTTGCCATGAGCCAGAGAAGCCACCTTCCCTGAGCTTCCTGTATACTAGGGCAGCCCTAGCCTGTATGTGTGTGCGTGTGTGTGTGCGTATGTGTCTAAGCACAATTGGACAGGTGAACTCCAAGAATGAGAAGAGACTTATCTCACATCCTATCCCCTTCACTCTGCCACATCCAGTCCAGAAATCCCCTGCACGCCATCTCTCACCTATGTTCTCTTAAGCTTTGCTCACCTGCTTCCCATGGGAAGAAATGCCTTCCTCCAAAGGCAGCCTGTCACCTTACGAGAAGTGCTGGTTATTAAAAGCAACATCCTTATGCTTTCTCCTCCTCCCTTCACCCAGAAGGCCCCAAGACAATACAAACTTTCTATAAAGAACAGAGCAGCCCCCTCCCTCTCCAGGGAACCTGTCCCAGATCACCCCAGCCCACTGAGCTATCCCCTCCTCTGTGCGTCTCCTCTGTTCACAACATCTGTTGATTATCAGACCTCTCATCATATGGGTCTTGTCTCCCCAGCTAGATACACCTGGTTTTGTTTTGTTTTGTTTCGTTTGTTTGTTTGTTTGTTTTTAATTGATTTTTATTTTTTAGTTTGTTTTGCTTTACAATATTGTATTTGGTTTGCTATACATTGACATGAATGAGCCACGAGTGTACAGGAACTCCCAATCCTGACCCCCCCTCCCCCACCACACCATCTGTCTGGATTATCCCCGTGCATCAGTCCCAAGCATCCTGCATCCTGCATCGAACCTAGACCGGTGATTCGTTTCACTTATGATATCATACATGTTACACTGCCACTCTCCCAAATCATCCCACCCTCTCCCTCTCCCACAGAGTCCAAAAGCCTGTTCTATACATCTGTGTCTCTTTTGCTGTCTTGCATACAGGTTTATCATTACCATCTTTCTAAATTCCATATATATGTGTAAATATACTGTATTGGTGTTTTTCTTTCTGGGTTACTTCACTCTGTATAATCGGCTCCAGCTTCATCCACCTCATTAGAACTGATTCAAATGTATTCTTTTTAATGGCTGAGTAATACTCCATTGTGTATATGTACCACAGCTTTCTTATCCATTCATCTGCTGATGGACATCTAGGTTGCTTCCATGTCCTGGCTATTATAAACAGTGCTGCGATGAACATTGACACCGTGGTTTTGAACGAGCTGACAGAAAGTGCTTAGAAGACTGCCCAGCCCATGATCAGTAAATGTCAGTCATCATAACAAGAAATATTATCATTCTTCTTATTATCATCATCACACTCTCCCTCACCATCACTGTCTATGACATAAATGAATCAACTACATGTGGATCTTACATCCTACACCCTCATCCTGCCCGGCAAGCAGAAATAGATTGAAGGGTTATGGGGCCCCTCACCATGTGCTAGGCACTTTCCTAAGCATTTTAAGTGTGATAACCCCATTCATCCTGGCAACCTATAAGGTTTATCTGGCTTCCGTTTTACAGATGAGTAAACTGAGGCACTATGCCATAAAACCGTTCACCCAGGGTTACACAGCTCTAAGTAGCACGCCAGAATTTAAGCCTCAACCTGCTGTCACCAGAGTCAGTTCTCCCTACTGCCTGTCTCTCTACCACCACAAGACTTAGTGAGAAAGGTCTGACCTTTGGGGGGCCCACATGTAAGTAAGACAGAGAGGTGCATCCTTGGGACTTGTGCTCCAATACTGAGACTCCCAGGGCTGCACCAGGAGTTCAGCTGCCACTGGCTCATCCCCCTGCTCCCATCCCTGGTAGAAGTCCTTGAAGTTTAAAGTGAGTCTCTTGAACAAGGTGATTTTGTCACGCATTCCTTGTCTTCCTGGGGCAGCATGGCAGGAAGGGCAGTGCTGATGAGTGGGCACCTAGATGAGGGTCACGTAGACTTTCCCTGGGAAAGTAGAAGCAGCCCAGCTCTGGAGACCTGCCATCCCGACACGGAGTGACAGCATACCCAGCGTCCACAGCCAGGGCTCTGTGGGCCACCCGTCTGCCAGGAACACACACACACACACACACACGTGCACACGATATTAAAGTCATATTTTTGGTTGCTGGGAAGGCGCAGTTGTCACTTCCTCTGCCCTAGGCAACCCGCTGGCCCAGCTCCCCTTTTACTTCCCCACCCCACCGTGAGTGCCATCCGTTTGTATTTATATAGATAAATCGGCCCAGCTAATTAAAGTTCTCTTGCTGGAGAGTGAGGGAATTAATAAAAGAACTTGGAAGGAAGCCGACCAAAAGCTGGGTGCTGTGAGCCAAAGCCAGAACCTGCGGCAGCAAAGGAGGCCAGAGGGTCCAGCCAATCCCTCTCCCGGTCCAGCAGGCAGGGCCATGTGACCCACTCCCACCCTCCTCCAAGGGATGCTCTGGGGCCCCAGGAATGAGGGTGCTGGCAGAAGCTGCTTCACTTTGTGTTTTGTGCTGTGATGCCACACAGGCACCTTCCCTTACCCTCGGGTATGTGGTTGCAAAACTGAGTCTTGAGAAAGTGGGGAAATAGGGGCAAGGAAGAGTGACCTGCTACCTTGACTCAAATCCTGGCTCTGCTCCTACAGCTGTGCAACCTTGCATGAGTGATTTTACAGCTCTGTGCCTCATTTTACTCATCTGTAAAGTGGGAGCATCACAGGTTTTTCAAATTAATAGGGTCATCACATGTAAATTGCTTAGAGTAGTGCTTGGCATTGGGTGAGGGCCCCATAACTCTTTGTTCTATTATTGTTTGTCTGGCAGAATGCAGGAACTGAATGTATGGTCCCTGTGGTTGTGGTGCCCAGAGAGGGGTGCTCACCACAAGCAAAACAGCTTCCTTCCCTGACCTTCCCAGATTTCTGGGCAGTACCAGCTTATCAGCTGCCGAGCTGGGCCTCCCAACACACTCCAGACTGGAGATTCAGGAGCCACCCTCTCCCCCAAGGATCCCCCTAGCTGAGCCCCCAGGATGGACTCTTTGCTCTTGTTAAGAAGCAGCTGCCCCAATCCCTGCCTGAGGCCAGAGGACTTGCCTGAGAGATTTCTGACTCAGCTCTGCAGCTGGGATTTCGGAAAGGCTGCAGCTCCCCAGGACACAGCAGGCCTGGGGCTGTTGGATTGTGCCCCTATCCTATCTCCCAGCCTCTTTTTCACCATTCTGGCCTCAAAGACCTCTGATATCACCACTGCCCTTGGGCCAAGCTGGAAAAATAGGCCACTGATTCCTCATGGAGGCGAAGGTAGCCTGGAACTGTATCCCTCACAACCCCTCCCTGTCCACATTCCCAAGCCTATGTCTGCAGAAGGCAGAGAGCCTGTAGGGCCAGAGACCTGCAGGTTCCTGCTCTGTTACCGATGTGTGACCTGAGCCACGTCCAGTCCTGTCCACACAGTCTGGACTCATGTTCATAGGCAGCTTCCTAGCTCAGCCCTCCAGGATTCCAAACATGGCTCCTAAAGAGCAAAGAGGGGAAAAACATCATCACAGGCTGGTATCTCTTTGTCCAGAAAAGCCAACTAGTTCTGGGAAGACTCAGCTGTGTGAGGTCTTGGACTTGAGCCCAGATTCCTCCTAAAGCCCCCAGAGCCTCCTCGTGCCCCAGAGAAGAATGATGGAGGTCGAGTTCCTGACAGCCAGAGCAGGCGGCTTGTCCCTTTCACCAGAACCCAGCCCCCAGTGCCCAAGCTACTCTCCAGAAGCCAGGGAGAGTTACCAAGTTACCAAGGCATCTTCCTTCTGTCCAGTGGCCTCAGCTCAAATGTCCCCGTCTCTGACCACATGGTCAGGAGCAGCCATTCCTTGTCCATCTTTCACGTCATTTGCTTTCGTATCTTGCCTTCATGGTATTCATCTTGTCTACACATTCTTCTCTCTTTGGTTAGAAGTTCGTGGTCTGTTTCTTCCAACTAGGTAGAAAGCTCCTTGTGTTTTCATGGCACACCTCCAGTACCTGGCCTCCACTGAACATTTTTTAGATGAGTAAGTGACTGAGTGAGCAGAGATCTGGGTGAATCCCTGAGGGGATGGTCACCAATGCAGATGGTCACTCGCAGGGGAGGAGGCGGTCGGGCCAACTGGGCTGAGGCCGGGGCACCCAGAGGAAACAGCTGGGCCTGTTGGAGCCAGAGGCCCTGAGGCTGGCGCCTCCTGTTTGCCGGCCCATGCAGGCAACGGTCTGGTCCCCTGAGCCCTAAATGAAAAGGGAAGCAGAGGGAGGGCAGCTGAGGAGGAAGGATGAGACAGATGTAACCAAGGGACAATGAGAAAGGAGGGCTGCCGGAAGAAACAGAGAAGGGAGGAAAGCTCGAACGGTACACAGGACCATCACTCACTGACAGGATAGTCCCCGTCCAGGTGTCTCTCTCCGGGGCTGGCTCATCCTTCCTGTTCTCTCTCAGCACAGTGACGCCAGGAAAGCCCCTCCCGGCCAGCCCGGGGCCCTCCACCTTGGAAACCTCGGGGCCACTGGAACTCAGCAGGGCCTCCCTTCATTGTGCAAGGCCGGAAGGTGAGACCCAGAGAGGGCCAGGGACTTACCCAGGGTCACAGAGCAGCTAGACCTAGGCCTCCCAGTTCCCTGAGTAAGGCTCTTCCCATGCCCAAGCCTGTGGTAGGGGTGTGC
>SJXQ01005298.1:383222-421943 GCA_006408695.1 Aepyceros melampus | reverse complement strand
TTGAGTACCTACTGTGTGCTGGAGACACAGTTGCAACAAGACAGGCAAATCCATCCTCATGGGTTGCACATTTGTCACGTGGGAAGTAGAGTTACTTCCTCGGGGATGAGAAACTTCTTTAGACAGGGGCCAGGGCAGGCCTGAGGACCTGGGTGGAGCATTCCTGGCAGGGGAAAGCCCTGAGCAGAAATGAGCAGGCCATGCTCAGGGGCCACAAGAAGGCCTCTGTGTCTGGAGCCCATAAGCAAGGGGGTGAGGGGACCAGTTAGCAGAGGCAGGCAGTGCCCAGATCCAGGGGAGCCTGGCAGGTCCTGGTGAGGGGTTTGGATTTTGTTCTAAACGCTGTGAGAAACCAGGGGAGGATGGTTAAGGATGGAGGGACATAGCCTGACTTGAGTCTTACAAAGATCATTCTGGCCACGATGTGAGCAGATAGAAGTGGAGGGCCCATAAGTAGGCTATTCCGACAATCGAGAGGGGAGATAACAATGGCCTGGCCTGGGATGAAGGCAATGACATTGGAGATAAGAAGACGGTTTAGGGATAAATTCAAGAGTTGAGCTACAGATTGGATGCAGTGGGGAAGAATTGCTAATAAGATTTTGGGTAGTTATGGGTACATTGAGAGTTCTGTTTTAACCATGATGAATTGAGATGCCTGCATGGTTCTGTATCCACGTGACTATACTAGGCAGGTATTATGGGACAAGTGTGGAGCTAAGTGGAATGGTTGGGCTACAGGTAGAAATGTGGAAGCCATCAGCAAGGGGCTGGTCTCTAAAATCACTGACCTGGGTAAGGGGATCTGGAAAGAGAGCGTGAAAGAAAAGAAAAGAGGGTCTCAGACTGAGGCCAGGGGTTTCTTGACTGACAATCAGAGGTTGGGCAGCTGTGGAGTCCTTGAAAGGGACAGAGAAGGCAGTAAGGTAGAAGGGGCCAAGGGAAGAGAGTCTCCAAAAGGAGAGACTATCCCAACTGGGCCAGATGCTGCCAAATGTAGAGGAGGATGAGGACAACAGGGAGGCTGGTTGGGTCACTCAGAGTCATTGAGGATCTTGACAAGAGCCAATGTTCCGTGGCAGCAGAGAGGGGAGAGTGGAAGGGGGCAGTGGAGACGGAGGCTTGAACAACTGTGTAACACACTCTGCCATTCCAATAGCTGGAGGGAGAGGGAGGCGGGCCAGGAAGGAGGAGAGTAGAGCCAATGATCCCATCATGAGAGGTGCCTGAGGCCTCAATTTCCAGGGAGGACAGGGGGCTGGGAGGACCAGGGGAGTCAGGAAAGTCAGGGGGCCAGCTGAGAAGCACTGTGGCCATGAGGGGTGGAGAGAAGCACCCTTTTCGGGCTGCGCTGACTGTGGAGCAGCCAACCCAGGGCTGAAGGGGCTGCCAGGGGGACTGAGAGTGGGCCCACTGGGACTCTGGATCCAAAAGCCACAGGGCTAGTGGTGGGCACAGGGCTGCTCCTCTAGGGGCAGGGGGTTTGGGAAAGTGGGGGCAGTCAGGAAAGGCAGTCTAGGTGGGGACAGCAGGTGGTCCAGAGCCCCATGGGAGGGGGACTGGCCCGGAAAAGAGGGAGCCCCAGCCCCACTTCTTACCCTGCAACTGATGGGAAGTGCACTGGGCTTATTTGTCCTGAGGACCATCCCTAGCCTCTCCTGGCTTTGCTCTGTGTCTCGGGGGATCTGAACCCTGTGAGCTGTGTCTTCAGGACCCTGGCTCAGCAGACTTCAGTCCAGAGGGGCAGATGGGTGGTGCTGGTAGAAAGAAAACCCTGGGTATTGCTCCTTCCCTCTCTGTGACTCCAACTCCTGTGGGACATGGCTGTGAGCCTCCAGCCTCTTCCTGTGCCCTTGCAGCCTAGGATGGCTGCAGCCTCATGGCATCGCTAATTGCTGCATTGCTGCACATCCTGTTTGGACTCTCGGCTCTTCTACCACCTATGAAATGGATTCCCTGCACTTAATCTCCCGTTGTAAACACTTGAGGGCCCTTCTCTTTTCCTCATTAGAGACTGACTGCTATAGCAAGTGGCTTGGCTTCTTTGAGCTTGTTTCTTTACCAGTAAAAAGCAGAGCTACCATGAGGAGGAAATGAGAGAATGCCTAAAATCATGTAGCACTGAGCCTGAGCAGTGCAAGTGGGTGCGGAGGAAGCTCAAGGTTCATTCATTCCACACTCGCCTCTTCAGCTCCTGCTCTGGGCTATGGGCTGGGGACACTCCAAAAGCCATGCCTTGCCCCTGGGTTACGGGCCTCAGCACTTAGAGGAGTAGGCAGATGCTTCAGTCTGCAGGCTGGAAAGGGTGGCTGGGGGCTGGGGTGAGGAGTGGGGCCTTTCTGGTGCCCTGGCCCAGTGTGATAATGCTAATGACAAGGAACAATACACATGGCCACCCTTCCCCCAGGGCGCCCCTGGAATAGCACCTGCAAAGAGCTTTATCTGCCTTTCTTCTTTCAAATCTCAGAGCAACCCTAGGAGTAAGGGCTATTGCATCTCACCTTTCCCTTAGAGGTGATGGGGGATGAGGTGCCCAGGAATAGGAGAGAGTCAGACCTTGGGACTAGGAGGCAGATGGAGGGGGGCGGGTTGCCTCAAGCACAGTAAACTCCTTTACTCAAATGACATCAAAGCAATGGGAACAGTGGCCTGCCCTGGACAACTGCAAGGTGTGATCACAACCTGCCCAGAGGGAGGTGGGGAGGGGGCTTTGGGGGATGAGGTGGAATTGCCCCACAGCAGGCAAGGTGAACCGGCTCTGGCAGAGGAAGGGGGTAGCACCCCACAATGACTGGGGAGCTTCAGTACCTGCCCCTCGGTGTTAGGGGTCCGACAGCAGGAAGGCAGGTTGGAGTCATGAGGGGCCAACCCTGCAGGCTCATCCCACTGTTGGCTCCTAAACAGGCCTGTGGCTGCCAGAATCATAGCAGACGAGCCACCAAAGCCCCACCCAGGGCCTGACTCTGTGCTGACAAATCCTGGAAACTCCACAAGCTTGGAAGGCAGTCAAATATCAATAAAAGAAACACAACTCCCTCCTTGAGCCCCAGAGCATTTGAGATATTTCTTTGTGGTTTTCTGTTCTTGATTTTCATTAGAAATAAACAGTGTCCAATGAGAGCATTCAGCGCAGTGTGGTGCCTCCGTAGACCTCAATTTCCTCATCTATAAATGGGCCTATTAATTCTCCTGGCCTGCCTTCTCCCCAGGACCACTGAAAGGGTCAGAGGAGAAGTGATGCAGGAAGGCAGACTGTGAGTGTAAGCATGGGGCGAGGTGCACTCAACCCGGTTCTTGAGGACACAGCTTGTTCATCTGTGTGTCCTTCCCACCTCAGCTTGCAGCACCACAGTGACTATCAGCTGAATTCAGGTTGCTCAGCCCTCCGCAGCCTTGGTTTCCCCTTCTGGGCACTGGAGAGAGTGCCCGTCTCTATTTCCCCAGATGCAGGCAGTATTCAATGATGGGTGCAGAGGAAGAAGACAAGAGGAGGTTATAAGGGGTTGGAGGGTGCCCTCTGTGTTCAGAGCATGAGTGGCTCCCCTGGAGTTGGGCAAGGTGGCAGTATTGAGGCTGGGCTCCCAGAGAGAGGGATGCTCTGGCTGTAACCCCAGCCCAAATGCAGCCAGAATGCATACCCTCCACACCCTCCCTACCTCCCCAGCCAAGCAGCAGCCTTCCAGTGAGTGCAGCTGAGGACAAGGCAGAGCCCTCTCTCTGAACCAGCGTCCCATCTCCAAACCCCCACTGCTCCACCTGCTGATGGATGGGCAGGGCACAGGGTGTCAGCGGTAGATGTTCATAAAGCCAGAAACCTCTATCAGACCAGGCTTAGGCCCCCACCTTGAGCAGACTTGTTCCTCTGGACTGCCCCTCTCCTTGGCCCACTCCCCAGCAGTGTCAGCCCCATCCATGTCATATGATAGACCTGCCCTGAACAGCCATGAGGCTCTGAGAGCCCCAAGTGCCCTCAGAGTTTATTGAGCCCCACCCCCGGCATATCTGGAGGACCCCAGGCCCAGGAAGTTTGTTATAGGGCTGGTCTGGGTTTTCCACTGGGGTTTTTTCCCCCCATCTTTTTCCTGCTGCTACTAAAATCAGCCCTCGGTCATCTTCTGGCAGCCACAGCTGCTGTTGTTTAGACCAGTAGCCCTGATGTCACTCACCAAATAAATAGGTAATGATGAAAGCGAGGGGACCATCGCATGATTTCCAGCATACCTTTAGCCAAGTACCCTCTATGTTCTTTGCATAGGATGTCTGTTTATCCCTCACGATGCTCTGTCAGCAGATCCCATTATTAAACCCACTCTATAGATGAACAAATCGAGGCCCTGGGAGGTTACATAATTTGGTGGAGGCTACAGAGTAAGTGATGCAATTGGGATTCCAGCTCATGTCTTCTGGACTTCATTACCCCCACCTCATGTGGTTGGGGCTTTGGGGAGTCTGGGTTAGGGGCCACAGCTGCTGCTGGGTGCTCATCTTTTCCCTCAATAATCAGTTAAAAGTTCCTGCTCTGTGCCAGGCCCAATACCAGGTCCTGAAGATACACTGAAGAATAAAACCCAGTCCCAAGTCTCAAGGGGCATAGGAGGCCCAGGGGTGAGGGTTTTAGATATAGAACCATGCAGTTAACCTGTAACATCTCATTTCGTCTGTCTCTCCCCTCCCCTGTCTGTGAAGTGGGCCTCAGCGCCTTCAGATAATGAGCTAATGGCTGGGACCTGTGACAGCTCTAGGAAGTATGTTAAGTGCTCTACGTCCCTGGCCCCATTAAAGCCATTATCTGCTGGCTGGGTGTCACTAGGCAAGTGGACTCCAAAGTGGACCACAGACAAGCACCTCACCTCCAGGGATGTGGAGAAGGCCACCCTCCCCTTCTAAAGTGGCTCTCACCTTGGGGCCTGCCTCCCTGATGTGTCTCAGGTAAACCACCCCCTGCACCAGGCCCCTGTGAGCCATTGAGGGAGGGTGTCATGTCAGTGCTCAGGCCACCATCCTGGCGTTTCACTAATGCCCTCTAATGGGCCCATTTAGCAGCCCTGTCTGGCTGTTATCGCAGCAGCTAATTGCTACTCCTCCTCCGGCCCTACTCGGGCCTCTGCAATCAGCCAGCATTAACCGCCACAGCGACTCACCGATTCTACCCAGCCCGGCTCCCAGGCTCAGCCAATGACAAGCTTCTCCAAGCCTCCCCTCTTCCCCTGGCCCAAATTCTTGTTATTATTTCCAGAGGCTCCTGAAGCACCCTACACTGAGCAATTTCAAGGAGCAGGAAGGAAAGCAAAAGAGGGGGCAGAGGCAATAGGTACAGGCATCTTGGCAAGCAGGAGTGCAGGGAGGCACCTCAGTGGCCCTGCACAGGCATGGAGGTCAGGCCCTGTCCAACTGCGAGGTCTCCCCAGCATGGACTCTGGGATGAAGGTTTGAATGCAAATAGTTTTTTAGGGTACGACCCCAGGAAGCACCATCTGAAAGGATAAAGGGGAGGCAGGAAGGAGTGGGAGAGTCCCATGAAAAAGTGGGTGAAGGAGCTGCCCCACAGGGTCCCTCTGAGGGATGGTGTGGAATGGTCCTGGAGTTTTCTCACAGGAGAGGGAGGGAGCCTGTGTGTTTATCCCAGGGCCACTCTTGAGGTGTCTGCTCTGGGCACGGGTGAGGCAGAACCCTGCGGACAGCCACTGTGGGACCTGACTGCCAGGGCCTCTGGGGCAGGCATGGGAGGTTCTGCTGCAGGCTCCCCAAGCAACTGTCCACAAGCTGACTCGGCCCACATTCCAGGGTGGTCTCTGGGCTTATTCACAACAGTGAGTTAGGGGGACCGGCCCTAGTCAATGGCTGCAACAAAATAATCCTAGCACTCAAATCCAGGGAGATATTGGTACCACCAAGCACTGGGTTTGTCTCATCCCTGGTCTCCTTCTGGCTAACCCCTCTGCCGGGCATGTCTTCCCCTGGGGAGTCCATGGCAGCCCTGGACTCAGTTTCACTCTGCATCCTCACAGGGCCAGTAAGAACACTCAGTGGACCCTCTGGAGTCAGAGGAGGTGAGGCTCCATCTGATAGGGGAGGAGGAAGCACACGAACTGTGCCCCACCCAGGTTAGGACAATCCCAAGAGCCAACCTATATGAATGAATGTATGTTGAATGAGAGTGTGAAAGAGGCAGCCAGTCTCGTAGTTAAGAACACAAGCTCTAGAACCAGACAGACAGGGCGTCCCACCGGACAGATCTGGCCCCCTCCCTTACCAGCTTGGACAAGTTGACCTTTCAGTCTCCATTGCCTTATATAAGATGGGCCAGATAAGCTTCTTTAGGGGTGCTCGTGAGGATTAAGTGAGGTGACCCAGGTCCTCTGGTATCGTGTCAGCACACAATAGGGCCTGGTTAATGGCAAATATGACAAGCATCCTTTTCCTGGCCCAGGCCACCTGCGTGGCCAGCCAGGGAAACACTGCTGCTGGCCCTTGGCCTCCCATCTCATCTCAGCCTGGCGGCTTCCTTTCATCCCAGCAGCTGGGTGGGTCAGGCATGTGGCCTCGCCATGAGGACAGCAGAGCTGTCCTGGGTGCCTCATGCAGAGGGGCAGTGGGGGTCCTGGGGAGGGTAGGCAGAGCGAGGAGAGGCTCTCCCTGCCAGCACGGGCAGGTTGCTTATATGCACAAGAGCACGTGACGCAACACAGGGAATGAAGGCAGGGCATCTTCCTGTGTTGCGCTGATGTGTCTGATAGTGACAGTCCTGGGGCTGGTGCTGATGCGTCCTGACAGCCCCTTCACTGCTGGGAACCTGGGAGCAAGGGTGTTGAGCATGTGAGGGCTCCCAGAACACCCCACCCCGCAACTCCCACTTCAGGGAGGAAGTTGGCTTTAGTATTGGCTGGGAGGGGACCCTCTGGGATAAACCAAGATCTGCTGCTCCCTCACACTCTCCACCTCCATTTACCTGGGACGGCTGCTGTGCCAGGCTGGCCTGCAGGCTCAGGACTGGCATCAGAACAAGACTGAGAAGCAGTGTGATCATTTGTGCCACCCCCCAACCCCCAACTTGATGCAGGCCCAGAGGAAGAAGAGATTAGCCTGGGTCATCCTGTAAGGTCATGGCTAGCCCAGGCTTTCAGACTCCCAGACCAGGGAGATGGGTAGACATCTAGGGGCCAGCTCTACCCCCTAGGATCTCCTGAACCCATCTGCTTTCCACTGCTCCATGTGCTGGTAACATCATACCAGGACTGCCTAACTTGAAGAATCCATGGGCAGGGGCAGGCTCCAACCAGCCCAGGTCCTGTGGTCCCAAAGCTCCTAACATTTCCCCGCTCCAGCCAGACCTTCCTAACACCTTCTCCTCACTGACGGCCAAGGCAGAGATCTGGCCCTAAAGGCACACCATCAGGGCTCAATGGACAGAATCTGACAAGGGCCCCAGGGAAGCCACCATCCAGGTGCCTGGGCATGTGGCCACAAGAGCCCACCCTGCCCCCAGCCCTGGCCTGAGCAGAACTGGCCTCCTTCACAAGCCCTGGCTCCTCCTCTAGCACTGCCCACTTTCTCACATCCCTCTGAAGCAGATCTTGTCTCTTTATGCATCAATTATTAATTTGCTCCAGCTACATTAAGCCTGGGTCAGTCTCTTGGTTCCTTTGTCATTTTCTCTGGGGTGGAGGTGGGTGGGGGAGCAGTGGATGGGATTGAAGAAGCTAGATCAGACAGTCTGAGAGGAGTCAGGACTCCTTCTGCCCATCAGACATCCCACGTGCATGGAGCTTGACCTAGGGGCCCTTTAAAATCATCAGATCTAATACGTGGGGAAATTGAGCTCCAGGGATGGGAAGGACCTGCCAAGGGCACAGGTTGGTCAGCTGATCCCAGAATACTTACTCATCACTCTGCTATGTGGCTCTGACTCTCTCTTTTCTGTTTGGCATCTTCTGTCCTGCTCCTCTAACAGACCTATATATGCCCTATGAGTCACATGAGGTCAAGTGGAATTTCTAAAGTCACAAGCAAATGATGTACAAAGCAGGTACTGCACTCTGATGCCCAAGAAACAGTCCATCCAGCAGACCAGTGTTTCCCAGTCCTGTTCATAGAAACATGTTTTGGCAGGTCCTTCCCCCCAAACACCCCTGTGAATAAGTAAAGAAATACTTCAAACCATATACTCTTCTCACAGAGCTACAACATGCATCAGGGGGAATAAAGGTTCTGAGAAGTTCTGCAATGGAGAAACCTGTGCAGCTCTGACTGACCTAGGGTGCCCCAAATTATCTGATGCCAAATAGTCTAGACTCACTGTGTCCTGCAGAGCCCAGGCCTCACTGGGTTTTGGGAAACCTGTGAAGGGGCAAATCAAGATCCTCATCTCCCTCCCTACACACACACACACACACACACACACACACACACACGCACACACACTTCTGGTAAGTGGGAAGGTAAAGGAGATCCCTGGATAATGATTCCCAAGGGGACAGAAACTAGAATGGAAGCATGGGTTTCCTGGTAATAGTCTCCCTGGCTGTAGAGCTTGAATTACTCACTCAGCTCAACAGGTAAGGTAGTGAGGTGGAAAGTTCTAGGATTCCTAGACCTCACAAAACTGGTTGCAAATCCATTTGCTTTACCAACCATAATAATCTCAAGAAATACAGATTTCCTCTGCTGCCGGAAAGTAGAGCGTTCCTATGAAACATTCCATAAGGTGAACCGGCGAGAAGCAAAGAAGCAATTACCTTAGGACACCTCTTGCTAATGGATGCACAACATAAATGGAGATAAAGCCCAGATGCTCATGGACACAGTTCAGAGCTCTGGGGCTTGACGCTGAGATTCAGAGTGTGGTTCCCAGAAAGGAGCTTGCCGAGGCCCCTCCTGCTCTCAGTGCACCACCTCCAGAACAGCATCAGTAAAAGTGAACACTTTAGTTTTCCTTTTTTTTTTTTCCCAAAAAAAGCAAAAATCCTCTTTGTACTTCTTCCGGTTAAAGAAAACAGGTACTAATGTAGGTCTTCTGTAAAAGTGAAGTGGTGTAAAGCAAACTTTCGAAGAGAAGGGGATATCTAGAGTCAGTATGAATTGAATTTTTCTATATGCTCCTCCCATTGTCTTGTATTATCCTGTTGTTTTCTTTGTTTTTCCAGTTGTGGAAAACTGAGATTCAGCAAGACCTAGTCACTTGCCCAACGTCACATGTATCACTGGAACTTCAATAGCCTGGTTCCAAAGTCCACACTGTTAACCATTACAGTGTGCTTGCTGCCTCTAGGAACAAATAATACATCTCTCTGGGCCTCGACATGAACAACAGACTGATTCCAAATAGGAAAATGAGTACGTCAAGGCTGTATGTTGTCACCCTGCTTATTTAACTTATATGCAGAGTACATCATGAGAAATGCTGGACTGAATGAAGCACAAACTGGGATCAAGTTTGCCAAGATAAATATCAATAACCTCAGATATGCAGATGACCCCACCCTTATGGCAGAAAGCGCAGAAGAACTAAAGAACCTCTTGATGAAAGTAAAAGAGGAGAGTGAAAAATCTGGCTTAAACCTCAACATTCTGAAAACTTAGATCATGGCATCTGGTCCCATGAGTTCAGTTCAGTTCACTAGCTCAGTCGTGTCTGACTCTTTGCGACCCCATGAACTGCAGCACGCCAGGCCTCCCTGTCCATCACCAACTCCCGGAGTCCACCCAAACCCATGTGCATCGAGTCGGTGATGCTATCCAACCATCTCATCCGCTGTCATCCCCTTCTCCTCCTGCCCTCAATATTTCCCAGCATCAGGGTCTTTTCCAATGAGTCAGCTCTTCGCATCAGGTGGCCAAAGTACTGGAGTTTCAGCTTCAACATCAGTCCTTCCAATGAACACCCAGAACTGATCTCATTTAGGATGTACTGTTTGGATCTCCTTGCAGTCCAAGGGACTCTCAAGAGTCTTCTCCAACACCACAGTTCAAAAACATCAGTTCTTCAGTGCTCAGCTTTCTGTATAGTCCAACTCTCACATCCATACATGGACACTGGAAAAACCATAGCCTTGACTAGACAGACCTTTGTTGGCAAAGTAATATCCCTGCTTTTGAATATGCTATCTAGCTTGGTCATAACTTTTCTTCCAAGGAGTAAGTGTCTTAATTTCATGTCTGCAGTCACCATCTGCACTGATTTTGGAGCCAGAAAAATAAAGTTAGCCACTGTTTCCACTATTTCCTCATCTATTTCCCTTGAAGTGATGGGAACAGATGCCATGATCTTCGTTTTCTGAATGTTGAGCTATAAGCCAACTTTTTCACTCTCTTCTTTCACTTTCAACAAGAGACTCTTTAGTAAAAACAAAGTCTGACACTGTTTCTACTGTTTCCCCATCTATTTCCCATGAAGTGATGGGGCCAGATGCCATGATCTTCGTTTTCTGAATGTTGAGCTTTAAGCCAACTTTTCCACTCTCCTCTTTCACTTTCAACAAGAGGCTTTTTAGCTCCTCCTCACTTTCTGCCATAAGGGTGGTGTCATCTGCATATCTGAGATTATTGATATTTCTCCCAGCAATCTTGATTCCAGCTTGTGTTTCTTCCAGTCCAGCATTTCTCATGATGTACTCTGCATATAAGTTAAATAAGCAGGGTGACAATATACAGCCTTGACGTACTCCTTTTCCTATTTGGAACCAGTCTGTTGTTCCATGTCCATTTCTAACTGTTGCTTCCTGACCTGCATATAGGTTTCTCAAGAGGCAGGTCAGGTGGTCTGGTATTCCCATCTCTTTCAGAATTTTCCACAGTTTACTGTGATCCACACAGTCAAAGGCTTTGGCATAGTCAATAAAGCAGAAATGGATGTTTTTCTGGAACTCTCTTGCTTTTTCCATGATCCAGCAGATGTTGGCAATTTGATCTCTGGTTCCTCTGCCTTTTCTAAAACCAGCTTGAACATCAGGAAGTTCACGGTTCATGTATTGCTGAAGCCTGGCTTGGAGAATTTTGAGCATTACTTTACTAGCATGTGAGAAGAGTGCAATTGTGCAGTAGTTTGAGCATTCTTTGGCATTGCCTTTCTTTGGAATTGGAATAAAAACGGACCTTTTCCAGTCCTGTGGCCACTGCTGAGTTTTCCAGATTTGCTGGCATATTGAGTGCATCACTTTCACAGCATCATCTTTCAGGATTTGAAATAACTCAACTGGAATTCCATCACCTCCACTAGCTTTGGTCGTAGTGATGCTTTCTAAGGCCCACTTGACTTCACATTCCAGGATGTCTGGCTCTAGGTGAGTGATCACACCATCGTGATTATCTTGGTCATGAAGATCTTTTTTGTACAGTTCTGTGTATTCTTGCCACCTCTTCTTAATATCTTCTGCTTCTGTTAGGTCCGTACCACGTCTGTCCTTTATCGAGCCCATCTTTGCATGAAATGTTCCCTTGGTATCTCTGATTTTCTTGAAGAGATCTCTAGTCTTTCCCATTCTGTTGTTTTCCGCTATTTCTTTGCATTGATCACTGAAGAAGGCTTTCTTATCTCTCCTTGCTATTCTTTGCAACTCTGCATTCAGATGCTTATATCTTTCCTTTTCTCCTTTGCTTTTCACTTCTCCTCTTTTCACAGCTATTTGTAAGACCTCCCCAGACAGCCATTTTGCTTTTTTGCATTTCTTTAATGATATTCTTTTCTATACTTTGCTCTTTTGTGTAATCAGAAGTATACATGTCTGTGAAAATTGTAAAGAAAAAAGACAAACAAACAACCTCAACAAACTCATTTTCTTGACTACAAAGCTATCCATGATGTCCAAACATTGGGAAGAAATGGCAATGTTGGACCTTTATGCAAGAAAATATTGATGTTAAAAATGCATACGTACAAACTCCAAACTTTTAAGAATCATTTTCATCTCTATACAGAGGATGTTTACTCTTCACTACTCATACAGAACTGAAGCACTTTAAAAGTAGATTCAAAGTTTTATTCTCCTATTATGAACTTTTACCAGACAACATAAAGGATAGGTTATAGCAAATTTCATATTTTGACTTGGAATTCTCAGAACCCACTATCATTCTGTTCCCAGAAGTAAATATATCCCCAGATTTCATTGCATCAGTTCTAAGCTTTTGTAATACAATCTGTTTGTAAATTAGGGATTATCTCTAAAAGATTTTCAGTAGTTATCTTCAACTATCACAAGATGTGAATGTTTCCTATGCCAGCACCAGTATCCATTCCAATCCCCCCTCACCGACCCACCCCACCGCTGATCCTGCCACAGTACAATTCAGTTGGTTCTATGGATGGTCATCCTACAACTCCTAGTCCCTCTGCTAATGTGGGGATGTCCAAAATTGCACATCTACTTTCCCAGAGGCAGAACCAAGACTGTCCCTTTAGTTCTTTATATATGTATGTGTGTGTGCCTGTGTGTGTGTTAAGTTGCTTCAGTTTTGTCTCTTTGAGACCCTATGGACTATAATCTATCAGGCTCCTCTGTCCAGGGGATTCTCCAGGCAACAATACTGGAGTGGGTTGCCATTTCCTCCTCCAGGGGATCTTGCCAACCCAGGGACCAAACCCGATTTTCTTCTGTCCCCTGCATTGGCAGGTGGATTCTTTACCACTAGTGCCTGCTGGGAAGCCCTATATGTTCACACTTATATCTAACTAGCAAGGGTCTGTTTATGAGATGAAAAGAATTCATATACAATGACAGCTAATTTGATTCACCTTAAGCTTTCATTTCATTTAGGAAATGATAAAAGATAGTGAATGACAGAGATTCGGGTCTCAGAATTGAAGGAACCGTGCCTTTACACTCTGGGTTCTTCCCACCATGCCATCTGTGGGCCAAGTCTCCTGGTCTAGACAGACTCTGGGAGAAGGAAGGGTGAGCAGTCAGAATGTCTCCAACCTTCAGTACTCGAGTTCTCTCTATCTTATAATAGTGATTAGATTTCTTGGTTCAAACAGATGAGAATTTTCCATACTTGTTAGTAAATAGAGTTACAGTCTTGGCAATAATAAAGATGATAATAATTATACCAAATGCCTCATTTTTGTACCTACACTTTTCAGTGGATATAAATGAAAACTATGAGTACGTTTACAAATGCTCAAGAATTCCTTGTAAAATTCTTCCATAGAGGTGGAAAGTCCATTTGATAGCAAGCAGAACCTATCTGCTTCATATCAACTAGACATATTATTGCCAACTGTGAGAAACTATTTAACCACCTCCAAACATTTATAATGTAATTTTTGGTACATCATACAGATGAGGAAGGTAGTCAAAATATTTACTTATGTTTCTGTGAGGATAATTTTACTTTACCTAAAACACTGTTGAAAGCTGAAAACAGTATGAACTTTTGCTAAATTCAGTAAGACTATGACACCTCTTCCGGACACTTCTGTTAGGCACCTTATTCCCTAATCCCAAAAGAATTCAAATGTCACAATAGAAATTCAAGACAGGAATGTTTTCATACCCATTTCCAGAATTTAAAAAAAGTAAGGTTCTGCAAAGCATAATATTTAAAAGTACTAATTTTTAAGACCTCATTTATTTAGTTAGTAGAAAGTTAAAGTCCCTCCAAATGACAAAGCAACTCCTTTTTTCCTCTCCATATAAATAAATGCCATCCAAGTAGTCTCAACCTTCTCAGCACACTGAAGATAGGTTTCTCATTTAGCAAAGTGAAAGTGAAAGTCGCTCAGTTGTGTCTGACTCTTTGAGACTCCATGGACTGTAGCTGCCAGGTTACCTGTTCATGGAATTCTCCAGGCCAGAATACTGGAGTGGGTGGCCTTCCCTTCTCCAGGAGATCTTCCCAACCCAGGGATCAAACCTGGGTCTCCTGCATTACAGCAGATTCTTTACCAGCTGAGCCACAAGGGAAGCTCAAGAATACTGGAGTGGGTAGCCTATCCCTTCTTCTGCGGATCTTCCCGACCGAGGAATTGAACCGAGGTCTCCTGCACTGCACGTGGATTCTTTACCAACTGAGCTATGAGGAAGGAAACCTTCATGGCTTAATTTCTTGAGATTGACAGTCTCACTACTTCATCTTTAGCACAATATTCTTAATGCTGTGTAAGTTACAAGTTTGTCCAGAGAAGGAAATGTCCTCTAACCGGAGTGAAGTCCAAGGCAAAATTTTCCAGCCCAGGACACTGTGGAGGCAGAAAATGCACAGCAGGGAAACGTGGGGAGTCTTCCTTGAGACAGTTTTTTACAGTGTGTATGCAGTCTTGGCCTCAAAAAGTACCTAGATGTTTAAAGATTGGGAATTTTTGAGTTGAAGATCTGGAACATTTATTCATTATCTAAGAGGTGACAATATCTGTTGGTACTAAACGTCAGAGTCCAGACACTGCCTAATACCCAGATTTGAAGAGAATTCAAAACATCCCAAAGATCTGTCAGTAACATTGGAAAGATGTCAGATAAGTGCCCAAATACAAATTGTTTTATCCTTGTGAAGAATATAAAGTATTAATTAACATTGAAAAATAATATTACTGATAATCAATAATCATTATAGAATTACTAAATAAGTGAAAAAGGCAAAACTTTGTGAAGCAACTAGGAAATAAAAAATTACATCCTCTTTCATCATTCACTTTTCCTCCTTTCAGATACACATTCAAGTTCCAGAAATTTCCTATTTTAAATCCTCCTCATTCAGCCACTCCAGTCATCAGCCCATCTTTTTCTCTGGCCAGCTTTTATTTTGAAAAAGTGGTCCAGGAGCATTCTTCATAATAGTGGATTTTCTCTATATACTTTATATCAGCACCAATGATAATATATGATATTATAATTAACTTTATACCCCAATGCCAATTTGATACTATTTATTTCTATATCTACACAGTGTTTTGCAGAGTTTCTGGTACCAAGAAGATTCTTAAGATGTATTTTTAGAATGAATGAGTAAATCTGTGAATGGCAACAATAGGAAGACTGTGTCTACTGCTCTCAAGATTGTGTCTATTATTTTATGGTTTCCATTGCTGCCATGTAGCATGGAAGGAGAGGCTGACTCTAAACACGGGGCTGAATGCTAAAGAAAAAAGGGCAAATACTATGACATTCCTTCTAAAGGAAGTCAAAGTTCTATAGCACAGTATATAACTGGCACTACTATTCTGTTCTAAGAATTAGGAAGAAAATTATTTTCTTAGTAAATAAACATGATCATGATCTATGGAAAAGTAACTACTTACTTTTATTCTGTTACAAATTAATTACTAATTTTTGACTCTTGCTGGATTATGAGATTTCTATTCTCTAGGTTTATGTAAACATTGACATTAAACATTGATCCCCAGCTCACACATTGAGACATGAACATAAGTGGTGATGGTGACTGTGTTTTAATAGGCAATGCTTGAAGGATAAAGTTAACTAAAAAATGCACAAAACTTTTTTTGGCTGCCAGTTGGAGTTTTAGAAAGAGCTTCTTATTTATGTCTTCCAGATTTTGAGAAAATAAGTTACCATTCTTACCACAAAGATAAAAGTAGTTTATAAAATTTTCTTCTCCTTATTTTTCAACTATAGTAGAATTAATCTGATAGTTTTGGTATGAAAATTATTTGTTTTAAAATGAAATGGTATGAAAGTTATTTGTTTTCACATAACAGAGAAGGATATGCTTAGAAATATAAATACCAGGTGATTATTTCACAGACACATAAACCATTCAGTGGATACATTCTGCATATCAAGCATGTTATTTATTCCTTCTGTTAGAAAAATCTTTAGCTGATGACTAACCTTCTTTATAGGTCTTAAAATCTGAGTGTATCTGACACCTGGATCCTACTCCCATTTGGACAAGCTGTATTTCAAGTGCTTAACTGCCTCACGTAGTAGGGAGATTGACAGCACAGGTCTGTGTGCTGTGTGCTGTGCTTAGTCACTCAGTCGTGTCTGAATCTTCTCTCAACCCCATGGACTGTAGCCTGCCAGGCTCCTCTGTCCATGGGGATTCTCCAGGCAAGAATATTGGAGTGGGTTGCCATGCCACTCCAGGGGATCTCAACCCAGGGACTGAACCCATATCTCCTGCATTGCAGGCAGATACTTTACCATCTAAGCCCAAGAATACTGGAGTGGGTAGCCTATCCCTTCTCCAGGGTATCTTCCCAACCCAGATATTGAACTGGGGTCTCCTGCATTGCAGGTGGATTTTTTACCAGCTGAGCTACCAGGGAAGCCCAACAAAGGTCTAGTGTTTTTCAAACCATAGACTAATAGATATCTTTTGAAATTAAAAAAAAATTAAAATGGACACTGAATTCTGAAGATAGATAGCAGTAATCTCGTAGTTTCAGTGACTCTTATTAAAAAGTCTGTTCTAGAAGAGAGTGACTGTACCTATTCCTCTGACTGCCATTTTCTCCAAAGGTGACGAGCAGATAGTCAATTCCATTTAATGATTCCTTCATATTTTCCCTTCCATCCCCTAGTGCTACATAGTGTGAAGGATTTGTACTCCTCTCTCCTCTGTATGGGGCTTCACTGGTGGTTCAGTGGTAAAGAACCCACCTGCCAATACAGGAGACTCAGGAGACATTAATTCAATCTCTGTGGCAGGCAGATCCCCTGGAGAAGGAAATGGTAACCCATTCCAGTATTCTTGCTTGGGAAATCCCATGGACAGAGGAGCCTGGTGGGCTATAGTCCATAGGATTGCAAAAAGTCAGACATGACTGAGTGATTGGGCAGGCATACACTCTCCTCTCTATAGTGTCTGTTCCTTGTAGTGCTAAAAAGAGATTGAATAATGAGGATATGTAAGATTTCAGAATTTAGCAACACACAAAAAGCTCATACACCACAATCAAGTTGGGTTTATTCCAGGGATGCAAGGATTCTTCAATATATGCAAATCAATCAATGTGACACACCTAATATATAAGTTGAAAGAAAAAAACCACAGGATAATCTCAATAGATGCAGAAAAAGCCTTTGACAAAATTCAGCATCCATTTAAGATTAAAATTCTTCAAAAAATGGGCCTAGAAGGAACCTACTTCAACATAGTAAAGGCTATATACGATAAGCCTACAGCAAACATTATTCTTAACGGTGAAAAACTGAAAGCATTCCTCCTAAGATCAGAAACAAGACAAGAGTGTCCACTTTCACCACTATTATTCAACAGAGTTCTGAAAGTCCTAGCTACAGCAATCAGAGAAGAAAAAGAAATAAAAGGAATCCAGATTGGAAAAGAAGAAGTAAAGCTCTCATTGCTTGCAGATGACATAATACTGTACATTGAAAACCCTAAAGATAGTATCAGAAAATTACTAGAGCTAATCAGTGAATTTAGCAAAGTTGCAGGATACAAATTCAATACACAGAAATTACTTGCATTTCTATATACTAACAATGAAAAATCAGAAAGAAATTAAGGAATCAATCCCATTCACCATTGCAATGAAAAGAATTAAATATCTAAGAATAAACTTACCTAAGAAGACAGAAGAACTGTACACAGAAAATTATAAGACACTAATGAAAGAAATCAAAGATGACATAAACAGATGGAGAGATATTCCATGTTCCTGGGTAGGAAGAATCAATATTGTGAAAATAACTACACTACCAAATGCAATCTACAGATTTAACGCAATCCCTATCAAATTACCAATGGCATTTTTCACAGAACTAGAACAAAAAATTTCACAATTCATATGGAAACACAAAAGACCCTGAATAGCCAAAGCAGTCTTGAGAAAGAAGAATGGAGCCAGAGGTATCAAGCCTCCTGACTTCAGATTATACTACAAAGCTACAGTCATCAGGATAGTATGGTACTGGCACAAAAACAGAAATATAACCAATGGAATAAGATAGAAAGTCCATAAACCCATGCACCTATGGGTACTTTATTTTTGACAAAGGAGGCAAGAATATACAGTGGGGAAAGACAGCCTCTTCAATAAATGGTGCTGGGAAAACTGACAGCTACATGTAAAAGAATGAAATTAGAATACCTCCTAACACCATACACAAAGATAAACTCAAAATGGATTAAAGACCTAAATGTAAGACTAGAAACTATAAAACTCTTGGAGGAAAACATAGGCAGAACACTTGATGACATAAATCAAAGCAAGATCCTCTATGATCCACCTCTTAGAGTAATGGAAATAAAAACAAAAGTTAACAAGTGGGACCTGATTAAACTTAAAAACTTTTGCACAGCAAAGGACACTATAAGCAAGGTGAAAAGACAACCCTCAGAATGGGAGAAAATAATAGCAAATGAAACAACTGACAAAGGATTAATTTCCAAAATATACAAGCAGCTCATACAACTCAACACCAGAAAAACAAACAAAAAGTGGGTAAAAGACCTAAACAGACATTTCTTCAAAGAAGACATACAGGTGGCTAACAAACACATGAAAAGATGCTCAACATCGCTCATTATTAGAGAAATGCAAATCAAAACTACAATGAGATATCACTTCACACTGGTCAGAGTGGTCATCATCAAAATGTCTACAAACTAAAAATGCTGGAGAGGGTGTGGAGAAGAGGGAATACTCTTGCATTGTTGGTGGAAATGTAAATTGATACAGCCACTATGGAAGATGGTATGGAGATTCCTTAAAAAACTAGAAATAAAACCACCATATGACCCAGCATTTCTACTCCTAGGCATATACCCTGAGGAAACCAAAACTGAAAAAGACACATGTATCCTACTGTTCATTGCAGCACTATTTACTATAGTTAGAACATGGAAGCAACCTAGATGTCCATCAACAGATGAACAGATAAAGAAGTTGTGATACATATACACAATGGAATATTACTCAGCCATAAAAAGGAACACATTTGAGTCAGTTCTATGAGGTAGATGAACCTAGAACCTATTATACTGAGTGAAGTGAGTCAAAAAGAGAAAGATAAATACCATATTCTAACGCATATATATGGAATCTAGAAAAATGGTATTGAAGAATTTATTTACAGGGCAACAATGGAGAAACAGACATAGAGAATAGACTTATGGACATGGGGAGAGGAGAGGAGAGGAGAAGGTGAGATGCATGGAAAGAGTAACATGGAAACTTACATTACCATATGTAAAATAGATAACCAATGGGAATTTGCTGTATGGCTCAGGAAACTCAAATAGGGGCTCTGTAGCAACCTAGTGGGACAGGATGGGGAGGGAGATGGAAGGGAGTTTCAAAAGGGAAGGGGGTATATGTATACCTATGGCTGATTCATGTTGAGCCTTGACAGAAAACAGCAAAATTCTGTAAAGCAATTATTCTTCAATGAAAAATAAAAATTAAAAAAAATATTTCAGAAGTGTAGTGTCCAGTCACAGACCTCTGTTCTTAGATGTACTTTGCAGGTAAACATCCTCCTTGAAAAGATGTGGAGGTGGAGGCCAGTGGAGATGGCCTGATGGCTCCCTCTCATTTCTCATGGGCACTCAATCAGTAAACAACCCACTGGTGTCAGTTGCTCCTATTTGAATGTGTAAATAACACTGGGGTAGTTCAGCTTGTCAGTAAGTACCATCTTTGAAGTGTAATGTTTTTGAACAGGAAATCACATAACTTTCTTCCTTGTTTGGATTATCTTTAGGAGCACGGGAGGGCTGCTCAGTTTTGATGTGGGAGCACTTCCTCACTGACCTGGCACTGGGAGAGGTCCTGCCAGAGGGAGATTTGGAGACTCTAATGGCCCTGGAGGAGGTCTTCTAGAGAAGGGAGGTAAGGCCCAACTGGATAAGATGCAGGCATATTAATAAACATCTCAAGTACCTGGGATCTTAAAACTACAAATGCCTGGCTTATTATTTTTCTGTTTTTATTCCTCAAAGGCAAAAGAAATATGCAGGTTTTCTTTTTTAACATTAGAAGGCACAAGATGGAAAAAGTTGAATAAAAATCAAATACACAGGTTCACACAAGCACGCTCTGGGTCAGACATACCAAGATTTGTCTTTCTTAGAAAGTCAGAGTGGAAGCTACTTTAAAAGTCATCAAGCCCCACCTCTTTGCTTTATAAGCAGGAAATTGAGGTCTGGGGAGGTCAGATGAATTTTCCAGGGCCACAAAACTAGTTAACAGCAGAGGCAAAGGTAGTTCCCTATCAGAGGTGGTGCTGATTGGGATGTGGGGTGAGGGACAGGCGCTTAGGACTCAAGTCAACCCCCAAATGAAGTCAAAATTGCAGAGCTATAATCCCAACTCAGTAATTACAGATTTTGGATATTGGCGGTAATCACTACCATCACCTTCTCCATTTTTCAATCTTTTCTCTGGACAATGAAAGATATAAAGTCAATAGTACTGGTTTAATCAAGTTCTAAAAATTGAATGAAATAAAAACGAAGCATTAGTTCCAAAGAGGGCTTTTCTTTTTTTTTTTTAATCTTCTGAGTCCCTGAGATTGTTGTTGATGCCATTTCTCATGCTCTTGATAACTAATAACCTTGAGAAGAAAAAAAAAAATCTCTTCAAAGAGAAATGAGTATTTCCATGGCACAGCCTCTTAAATCTTACTTGATGTTTTCCGAATGGAATTAAAAGAATTTCTCAAAGTTAAAGGACTGAGGGAGAGGAGTAATTTTATGTGGGATGAGATATAGTAGTTTGAACATATATAATCAGGAGATAAAAAGAAAAGAAGCCAGACAGAAGAAAGAAAGAAAAAAAAAAGTCCTTAGTGGCTTGGTTTTGTAGTTTAGTTTAGCTTTTCTCAAACTTTCCAGACAGGACAAAAAAGAGGGTCAAGTAGAGGAATCACTTATGGATCCCAAGGGTAAAAAGGGGGAAATTTTCTCTGCTTTAAAGAGAGATGTGCTGAGAAAGATGAGAAGATGAGTTCAGTGACCAAGCAGTGACCACATTTAATAAGAATCTGTGCATGCTTACATTGATTTCAGCTCTTATATCGGACATGTTCCAGTTCATCCCTATACATCCTTTCCCCTTGCTTCATGGATTCAAGCAGTCACTGAGAAGTATGATTTTTTCCCCCTGCATTTGTGTTTCTCACTCTCTCCTCTTACCACTCAAGCCCAAGCTACCATCATATCTTATCTGAAGCATGTCAATTATCTCCCCCACTCTACAGTCTATTCTACACTCAGCACCTAAAAAGATCTCTTCAAACCACACATTTAATCAGAGCACTTGCCCGCTTGAAGCCTTTTTAAAAGCTTCTTGCAGCTTTTAGGATGAAAACAGTTCTTAATGAGGATATGACTGATCTGGTGTCTGCCTCACCACTCTCAGGGGTTTGCAAACGACGCGCCTTATGATTCCCTATGCCCGGGTCCCACTGGTGTCTCCATTACTACAGAATTGCCCCCAGATGGTGCTCCCTTTGTCTGCAAAGCTGTCCACACCTCACACCCTGCCCAAGCCCCTCCTGACCCTCTCTATCTCCCATTCCTCATTCAATCTGCCTGGATCATCTAGGCTAGTTCAGACTGCCTGCTGGCATTGTTAAGGAGCTCCCAATATTCTGCTTCATTATACTTTTCCAAGACTGCATTCATACACTTACTTGGATATTTTTTTAATTTTTTTTAGCAACACAGCACAATATGCAGATCTTAGTTTTCTGACCAGAAATGGACCCAGTGTTCCCTACAGTGGAAGCACCTTAATCACTGGACTGCCAGAGACAACCCAGGTAATGTGTTTTTTAATATTATATTATTTTATATTTTTATTTATAGTATATATAATTCTTTATACTGTATTTTTATATCTCTTTCACTCAATGACTGGTTACATAGGGCTGGAACTATATTTGTCAAACTCACCTCTGCATTTCTGATGTCTAACAATGCCTGGACTGTGTAGGTGCACCCATAATATTTGTTCAGTGAATGATAACTCACCACATGGATGCATATATGGCCATCCTTGGTGGCTTAGCAGTGAGAATCTGCCTACAACTAAAGAGATACAGGTTTGATCCCTGGGTTGGGAAGATTCCCTGGAGAACGGCATGCCAACCCACTCCAGTATTCTTGCCTGGAGAACCCCATGGACTTAAGAACCATAGGGTTGCAAGGAGTCAGACACGACTGAAGTAACTGAGCATACAGGCACACATGTGCGTGCATAAATAGATGAATAAAAGCAATGGATTCTTATCTCTCCTCCCCTGACATAGTTCTCAGTGTCCCAGTGAATTTACAGCAATCTCCTGGTCTGAACCTGGTCAGACTTTTCCACCTTTTTCCTGGGACTTTCACCTGAATATGGCTGGATGGTATAGTTTGAATCACCTGAGGTCAAAGCTGAAAGACACACGCTATTTGCAGGCTAGACACGTGTATCACCTGTGCCAATACATAGTCTTACAAGGAAACCAATAAGATGACTCCTTTTAGCTTAGACTGAATAATTAGCAAATGAATACAGAAATATTCTGCTTCACAAAAAATAATAATATGGTATCGTATGGTCCGTATAGGTGCCAGAAAGATCTGTCATTCCAAGGAAGATTATGAAAATAGTGCCATTTTTTTTTTTTGAAGAATAAAATGAAACTGTAAGAAGTACTTATCATAGTTGTTGTTTTTTAGTGATGAAGTTGTGTCTGACTCTTTGCCACCCCATGGATTGTAGCACCCCAGGCTCCTCTGTCCACGGGATTTCTCAGGCAAGAATACTGGAGTGGGGTGCCATTTCCTTCTCCGGGGGGTATTCCCGACCCAGGGACTGAACCTGCGTCTCCTGCATTGGCAGGTGGATTCTTTACCATTGAGCCACCAGGGGAGCCTGTTTATCATGGCACCAGGCGCAAAACTATTATTAGTTCTTTCCTTTCTCCTGTCTTTCCTTTCCCATGCACTGAGGCATTATACAGCTCAAAGACACAAGTATTTCTATATTCACTTGCAACTCTGCAATGAGAGAAGTGGGTTTCCTAAGTTCAATCATGTGTGTTTTACTCCGGCATTGCATCTGACCTTATGAGAAATTATTATTCACTGGCTCTTTTGACACACGAGACTCTTGAGAAATCTGCTGACTGAAATGTGATCTTAGGAATCATCCAGAATTGGCAAATATGAAAAACTGTCTATCTTTCTTCTCTTATAACTGTATATGGAGGTTTGACTGTGGCTGGGATTGAATTGCTGATGAGGAACTCTTCTTGTCAATCTATAAAGGATACAGCAAATGACTCAGAGGGCCTGTGGGAATGTGACTCAGGGTCCCGAGTCTTCTCAAAAGTCAAAGTCAAGCCTTAAGCTTCCTATTAATTTTTACATATAGGCTGATGGCATGTTCTTAAAAGCCTCTGGACTGAATCAACCTTGGCTATAATTATGTGTTTATGTGTACTTTTATTAAGACTACCAAGGATATATGAAAGCATTTTTTTCTCTTTTAGCTGCAAATTAAAGGCAGAGAACAAATACTGTTAAAAACAAATTTTATTTTTTCCAAGAGAAAGTACTTTCTGTGGCTGTTGTGACTTCCTATACAGTCTTCTTGATGGGGTAGTTGCTTGAGCTATTACTTTACCCTAAAGTTCTAAGGGGATTTTTACATATTAAAAATATAAGAATTATAAGTGGGAAGATGAACAAGTTCATTAAAGAGTGACTGCTTCCTGGTATAGGAGAAAAAGGGATTCCCTGGTAGTTCAAATGCTAGAGTCTGCCTGCAGTGTGGGAGATCTGGGTTTGATCCCTGGGTCGAGAATATTCCCTGGAGAAGGAAATGGCAACCCACTCCAGTATTCTTTCCTGGAGAATCCCATGGACAGAGGAGCCTGGCAAGCTACAGTCCATGGGGCTGCAAAGAGTTGGACAAGACTGAGTGACTTCACTCTCCCTTTCTTAGGAGAAGAGGAACTAGAAAGAAGTTAAACTGGTGAACATATATGATTACATTCGCAGGTTTCCTAAGGAGTGTAGAGAGACACCTCTATCTCACTATTAAAAATTCCTAGTAAAGTCTCTAAGTATCAAATTATATTTTCAATTAAACTTTGAATTATAAAATCACAAACCCATCCTCTTCAAGCTCTTCATTTAAATGTATGCTTCATTTCATACCAGCATTCCTCAAGAAGGATTTCTTCACCAGACATTCGCCAACAAGGAATGGTTTGTGAACTATGATTGTTATTCACTGGCTTTGAGTTTCTAGCCAAGTTTTATATAAGAAAACTTCAAAACTGAGTTATTCTTTTTCAAATCAAGTTGAACTCTGAACCTACATAGCATATAAAGAAAGTGATTGATATCAACTCTAAATCTGTCTAGCATATCCGGGAAGTGGTTAATACTGTGTGTGTGTGGGGGTGGGGTGGGGTGGGGGTGCCTACTCTGAGGACTTTTAAGACATTACTGGTGAAATATGAATGTTGATTCTTAAATATTTTTGATATGAAATGTCAGATAAACAGATCTTAAAAAAACACAATCTCTCTACTCAAGAGCTATTTTTAATCGTTGCAAGTCTCAACAAGCATGCTATTTTTAAACTAGGAAACTGGAAAAAAAATTATTTTTAAATTGTTCTTTGTGAGTTTATTTTCCTCATAGCTGTTTCTCCTGGGTACATCTGATTTTTGTGAGGTTTTTATATGTTCATATAGAAGATTACAGTAAGAGAGAGTGGTAAAATATAGACTGAATATATGTTTATACACACATGTACACTTTAACTCTGACAGGATGATATATGGACATGGTACAATAATACACATGAGTGGGAAAAACTGTCAGAACTAGGCTGCCCAGTAGATAGCAGCTTATTTCTATGACAGTTTATATTCCTCATGTTTTACAGGGAGCTATAGAGAAGGATATGGGTTCAAGAACATTTCCCAAAATTATTAATAGAATTCCTTCCTCATCAGTGAATTACCAAGATTTAGAGAATTAAGATGGTTTATATTGGAGTCTTTCACAAAATGTGAACAACTAATAGATGAAGATATCAGAAAATAGTTTAGAACAGACTTCTATTTAAGTTTTACAAGTATTTAAAACTACATTTTATTTTATTTTTTTTTTAATTAATTTTTATTTTTTAGTTTGTTTTGCTTTACAATACTGTATTCGTTTTGTTACACATTGACATGAATTAGCCATGAGTGTACATGAACTCCCAATCCCGACCCCCTCCTCCACCCTCCCGCCCCATGGAATTTAGAATGATGGTAATGATAAACCTGTACGCAAGACAGCAAAAGAGACACAGTTGTATAAAACTACATTTTAAATACTATTGGTTCATTACTATTATCTTAAAGGATGCCAAGATTTAAGACATTTCACATGATAATGAAATATAAAGCAGTGTCACTAATATAAAGACTCACAAAGGCTTAAAGAAAGGGTTTCTAAACAATCTTAAAAAGTATAGGTAACATCCTGTACTTGTTGGTGTTCTTTTTTTCTGAGTTATTGTTTCCTCTAACATCATTTCAATGAAAGAAAGAATAATGGGAAAGCTAAATAATGTATTCATTCAGATTAATTCAACAAATACGTCTAGCCATCTATCAGAATCTAGGTTGTATTCTATACTCTCAGATTTTGCATTGAACAAAAATAAAAACTTGTCTTTGTATCTGGGGGAAATAGGCAACAAAACCAAACTAAAAGGACTCATAACACATACGTATGTAACATAATTAATAAAATAGTGAGAACTGGTCTATGAACTTGGAGAGCACTGTGAAGATTTTGGCTATATTCAGAGTGGAATTTGAGAGCCACTGGAAAGTTTTAGACTGAGAGCAGTAAGCAATGAAATTCAGAGCCTGGGACAGACCTGAGAGATATTATGAAGAAAAATTCAACAAAAGTTGGTTATTGGATATGAAGCAATATCCAATATTAATATGGATATTAATGAGAAAAAACACTCATGTTTGTTATATTGATATTTACTGACTAGGGTAGATTGCATTTGAAATTAACATTATACTAGACATTGTAAATATTGTGAGTATATTTGAACAAGGATGGAAGATAGATTTTATCTTGCATGCCAACCAAATTTATTAGTAAACTGGAACATATACTGGATAGGAGACTGAGATTAAACTAGGATCCAGAGGAAACATGTATCTTGTGTAATATCCCTAATTGCCATGGGTGAGTTTTTCTGGTATGGCTGAAAAATTTCCTTGTCATACTGTTGTAAGCTAACCTGTGTTCAAGAGTCTTAGGATTCATATGTTAAAGTCCTAATCTTCGGTAATTCAAAATAAGACTGTTTAGGGACTGGGTTTAAAGAAGTAATAAAGTTAAATGAGGTAAGAGGGGAGACCATGTGAACACAGAATAAGACAGTCATGTGCAAGCCAAGGAGAAAGGTCTCAAAGAGAAAAACTGAAGTTTGTTGTCACTTTCATCTCAGACTTTTAACCTCCAGAGCTTGTGAAAAAATAAATCTGTTTTTACTGTCTGTAGTACATTGTTATGGCAACCCTAGTAGGCTAATACTGGAGAAGGCAATGGCATCCCACTCCAGTACTCTTGCCTGGAAAATCCCATGGACGGAGAAGCCTGGTAGGCTACAGTGCATGGGGTCGCCATGAGTTGGACACGACTGAGTGACTTCACTTTCACTTTTCACTTTCATGCACTGGAGAAGGAAATGGCAACCCACTCCAGTGTTCTTGCCTGGGGAATCCCAGGGACAAGGGAGCCTGGTGGGCTGCTGTCTATGGGGTCGCACAGAGTCGGACACGACTGAAGTGACTTAGCAGCAGCAGCAGCAGTAAGCTAATACATAGAACAATCCTCTTGGAAATGAATTACATAACTTCATATAAAATACAATGAAAAACTAGCTAACATCTCTGAGAAATCAGAAAAAATACATACAGATTTTGGAAGAGTCTAAATTTGGAAGAAAGGACTAGGAATGTGAGTTTATCTATCTAGTTAGCATCTATCTTATATTTATCACCACTATGGTGTAATACAGAATGGCAAAGACTTTGAAAAATATGACTTATTCTGGTATACAGAAATAATGACAGTGTCTGGAGCAACCAGAGCTAATAAAAGTGAAGAACAAATTCCAGAAATTAGAGAACCAGAGATTAGGATTTCCAAATTCTGTGTGGACCCTTGCATGTATAGGGCAAACTGCAAACTGCCTGGCTAAAGGGGCTGGAGTAAGAACTGACCTAAGATTTAAGTAAATTGGTTTCTATGTTAAAAATAAAATCCACTTAGATGATTATAATAGAATCAGGAGTCTCCTCAACATAACTTTTACATTATCCTAGACACAACGCAAAATTTCTGTATATGAAAAGAACTATGGAAAGTGAAAATTGCTCAGTCATGTCCGACTGTTTGTGACCCCATGGACTATACAGTCCATGGAATTCTCCAGGCCAGAATACCAGAGTGGATAGCTGCTCCCTTCTCCAGAGGATCCTCCCAACCCAGGGATGAAACCCAGGTCTCCCACACTGCAGGCAGATTCTTTACCAGCTGAGCCAGCAGGGAAGCCACCAGGAAGATACAATGCAAAATTTCTCGAGATGAAAAGAACTAGGGAAAGTTGACCCATTCTCAAGAGAAAAGACAGTCAGTGAAGACTGACCCCTGGATGAACCACTTGATAAACTAGCAGACAATACTTTGAAGCAGTTACTATTAACTCTGCTCAAAAAGGCCAAGAAATATATGATCAAAATAAATAAAAATGAATGAAATCTCAGCAGAGAAACAGAAACTATACAAAAGCCTAGTGGAATGCCTAGAGGTAGAAAATAAAATATCTAAAATTTAAAAATATTACGAATTGGATGGACATTACAGTAAAATAGAGATGACAGAGGAAAGAGAAGTCAACTTAACAACAAATCAATATAAATTATCCCATCAGAAGAAGAAAAAAAGTAAAACAAAATAAATGAATAGAACCTCAAGAATCTGTGGAATAATATCAAAAGGTATCATTGAAGCAGCAGAAGAATAAAAGAAAGAAGATAAGTCAGGAAAAAGGATATTTGAAAATAACAGTCCAAATTTTCCCCAAATTGGTGAAACCAATTTACAGATTCAAGAAACTGAGAAACCTCAACCAGGATAAAAATGAAGAAAGCCATGCTAGGGTACATGATATTCAAATTTCTAGAAAGTGAAGAATAATGAGAGAATCTTAAAAGATGCCTAAAAAAAAGACACATTACATATAGGGAAATGGCAATTAAAATAATTGCTCCCTTTTCATCAGAAATTACGGAGGGCAAAAGGAATGGCTCAATAAAAATCCTGAAAAAGTATGGCAAAAACTGTCAACCCAAAATGCTATACTCAGCAAAATCCTTCTTCAAGGATGAAGGTGAAACAAAGAAATTTTCAGATAATAGGAAACTAAGAATATCTGTTGGTAAATATGCTAAAGAGAATTCTGGTTGAAAGGAGATGATTGCAGAAGAATACTCAGATCATCCAGCAAGAATGAAAAACATAAAAGGCAAATAGACAAGACAATTTTTTCTTATGATTTAAAAAATGTACACTCCAACACTTAAAGCAAAAATTAAAACACTGTCTTGTGATGTGTGTAACATATGGAATGTATATGTAACTAGAGCATAAAGGACCGTCACGTTGGGCAAAGGAGTCGGTTATGGGGTAAAGCTTCTATATTTTACATGGAATTATACAATATGAACTCTAAATAGACTGTGAAAAAGTAAAGGCATTGTAGTAGACTCAAAAATGACACCCCAGAGATATCCACCTCTTAAGGCCCGGAACTGGTGAATATGTTATGCTTCATGGCAAGAACGAATTAGGTGGCAGATGGTATTGATTGCTAACCAGCTCACCTTAATCATAAGAAGTTATCTGGATTACTGGGGGCAGAGGAGGGAGCGATGAAGTCAGAGGGTCTTTAAAAGATGAAAAATAGAGGCAGAAGAGGAGACCAGTGTGAAACTAATGGGAAGGACTAAACATTTGCTATTGCTGACTTTTGTTTTTTTTATGGGCCATTTTTAACATCTTTATTAAATTTGTTACAACGTTGTTTCTGGTTAGTCTTGGCTTTTTGGCCATGAGGAATGCAGGATCTCTGACCAGGGATCGACTCACACCCTCTGCATTGAAAGGGGGAGTCAACCACTAGACTGAGGGGAAAGTCCCTTATTGCTGATTTAAAGAGAGAAAAAGAAGTGTGAAGTGCCAAGGAGTGTGAAAAGCCTCTAGAAGCTGGAAAAGGCAAGGAAACTGATACTCTCCTTGAACTTCCAGAAGGAATTCACCCTTGCTAATAGCCCATGAGAACTGTGTTGGATTTCTGACATATAGAACTGTAAGATAATACATGTGTGGTGTTTTGAGCTATGATATGATACTTTGTTACAGGAGCAGAAGAAAACTAATAAACATATATCTTGCAAGTCTTAAAGCAATCACTAAAATATAATGCATATATCTACCAAAGATCCTAGAAGGGAAGAGGATTCCAGACATTTGTCCTTCCTGGTAGAGAGAAAGCTGATTTTGGTCTTGGCTTTGGGCTTGAGAAGCTGAGCAATAAAGCTGTTATTTTCTTTTTGCTTTCCCTCAGAATTTCTTTTTTAACATTGAACATAGTGTTCTGAGTGTTTAACAAAAACTGATTTTAAATGACATTTTACTTTAGTATCAGACATTTTATGTAGAAATCTTAGCTCATAGCATAAAATGTATAAATTTAAAATAGGAGTAATAAGTATTTATGAGTTTTACAGATATTTACTTTTTAATCCTTCAGATAAGGACAGATCTACATAATCATTGATTAAACTAATTCTTTGTACTTGTAATGTTAGGCAGTATTTATTTGGGAGTGGATTTATTTTTCCATTTTGCACACATAACTCCCATATTGCTAGTGAGAGTTTTACTTGGGTCCATTCTGAATATACTTCATTTTTAATTATCTAGGGACATATTTTCAATAATATACAGAGATGCAGCTCAGGAAATTTATGCAACCCAACAATTGGTGGAGTCTGGTCTTTAGATGCATGGATATGTCAAAGATGTACATGGCAAACACAGAGACTAGTGTAAAAATATTTGCTGCTGGCTGCCCAGGAAAAGTATTTGTTATGAGTACTTGAAGAATATGAAGAGAAGGACCATTAGGAAACACATCCTCCAAAAGAAGCCTTCTTCCTAACCTCACAGACTAAACACAGAGGTTTCCAAGAGCCAGACTATGAATAGCTCTAGTCTGTGAAAGAAGGATTTCTTCATTTACAGCCTGCATTTTTTCATTTTTCATAACTGTTGATAGAGAAAATAGCTGTTCACTGTTAGGACTGAAAAATACTCCTATAACGTTCTTATTCAAATAGTTCCCTGAAAGGAAAAGTGGAGCAAATACGATAGTAAACTCAGGTGATGGTTTTTATCTGTTGATTGATATACCAATCAATCTTTCTAGATATCTACCATTCTTAATTTTTTTTAACTTGTACAGCAAGTCATTTCTTGAAAGGATAAAGATTTTAATCAAAACTCCTCTGAAGGGTGTTGTAAAGTGACATTCAAAACATATATTTCGATATAATTGTTAAAATCTGGAGGGAGAGTTTTTAAAGAGAGAACCTTAGAGTTTATACTATGCTATTTTTATTAGAATATTAGAAAGCAATTTCTGGCCATTGTGCTGACCGTACTGTGTATCCATGACCATTATAAAGTATTGCAGAATGAACAGCCAATCAGATAGGTAGATCTGGCTAAGCACTGCAAACCCTATAATTTTACCTTTGAAAATGGAACTAAATGTTCAAAGGTTGTTCAGCTTTAACTGTGAACTGATTCATTTATAAATAACAGAAGAAATATTTTCCAATTAATTTTATTTGAATAAATTTTAATTTCCTCATTTCATACTTCAATCTTCTATTGTTAGAGCAATGCAGTGTGTGGGCTATTTTAATTTATGACTTGAGGCAGAAAGTCCTATTCAAGGATGACTATTATTATATTAACTCTTATTTGGATTTTATGGTGAAAGATTATGAATTATTCTCTTTCATATAACCATTTCAGACATGTATATAGAGATATATAAAAGGTCATATAAAATATACCATTTACTGAATTTCTGTCATGCCTCACATCTTTAAATGTTTTTATTATCTTTCCAATAACCTTGCAGTATAGATATTATGATATACATTTTACAGAAGAGGAATTTGAGGTCGAAAAGTTAAGTAATTTTCCCAGTTGTGCATGCCTGCGTGCTCAGTTGTGTCTGACTCTTTGAGACCCCATGGACTGCAGTCTGCCAGGATCCTCTCTTCATAGAATTTCCCAGGCAAGAACACTGGAGTGGGTTGCCATTGCCTTTTGCAGGGGATCTTCCTGATCCAGGGATTGAACCTGTGTCTCCCACACTGGCAGGCGGATTCTTTACTATTGAGCCAACAGGGATGCACATTCATTCTGATATTAGCTATAAATGAGCACTTGTTATGTGACAATTATTACATGAGAAACAGAAAGTGAACATGAGATATACAGAATCCATGCACTTGAGAATCATTCACTCAGGGACCAGAAATACAGGTAAGTAAATACGAAACATTTGGATGTTATTGTGATTTGCACAGGGTAATATAGGAATACAAAGGAGGAACAGCTCAAAGGAAAGATAGCTAAAAGAGGGGGTGGGAAGGAAGGGTTAATTCTTAATTGGATTATTTCACTTAGCATAATGTCCTCCAGGTTCATCCCTGTTGTTGCAAATGGCAGGAGTTCCTCCATTTATTTTAATGGCTAAATAATATCACATATTTAATGAAACCTCTTGACAAACACTAAGGCTGTTTCCATACTTTGGCTACTGTGAAAAATACTACAATAAAAATGGGAAATGCAGAATTTTCCTCGAGGTACCAAATTATTTCCTTTGCATATACACACCAAAGTGGCATTACTGGATCAAGTGATAATTCTGTTTTTATTTTTTTAAGAACTTCCATACTGTTTTCCATAATAGCTATTAAACCAGACTCAGAAAGACAGACACTGTACGATCTCCCTTCTGTGTGAAATCTAAAAGAGCTCATAGAGGCAGAGAGCAGAACAATGATTGCCGGGGACCCTGGGGAGATGGGTGGGGGAAATAAGATTTAAGTCAAAGAGATAATATAATGCTACATTTTACTGTATCTAATAATATTGTAATAAAATGATAATAACATACTTGAAATTTGTTGAGAGTAGATCTTGAGTGCTCTCATCACACAAACACAAAGGATAACTAAGTGAGGCGATGGATGTGTTAACTAGCTTAATTTCACAACTTACAAGTATATCAAATCATCATATGTACACTTCAAATATATGCAATTTTTCTTAATTAAATCTCACCAAAGTTGGAAAAATAATCCTAAAGCTTTTTGTTTCAAAAAAAAATGGGAGCTGTGATGTTTATAAGAGGTCCATTAAAAAAAAAAAGACAGTGGCACACTTAACTCTTTGTCTCACATATATATACATTCTGAGGAACTGAGAGGATGTTAGGGCTTCAACTTATGAATTTCAGGGAAGAGATGACAGTTCAGACCATAAAAACATTCCACCCAATTATAACAGACATTGTTGAAATGTCCTCCCAAATAATATTAAGATAATAGGATTTTAGACATAGATAGGGTCTGCCACACCTTCACTGTGAAAGCAAGATCCACCTAACACAGTAGAAGTACTGCACTGAAAGTAAAATGACTTACTAATGCCCCCAGAGTTAGTGTTCTTACAGATTTATTACTATTATTTCCCCAATTGAAAAAAAAAGTACAAATTATTAAGCAAGGCTTGCAGCTGTGTCATTACCATAAAGACCACTATATGCTAAATATTGCTGCTGACAACTCTTCACTGCTTCTCTCCAAATACCTCTAAATTATTTGCTTTTAAAGACCTCTCTAACAATTTTTGATTACCTATTATAAAAACAGATCAAACCCCAGCAATTTCAATATATTTACATTGAAATTTGGTGGAGCATTTTATGATCTATTACAGCAAGAATAAGCACGGCTGCTAGGTGATTTGGTTTACAGTAAGTAATTAAGTTGACTTATTATGATCAGTTAGGAAAAAACTCTTGCTATATTTGGCTTATAATTAAACTATTTTCTAAATGTTAGCAGCATTTTTCCCATTTGTCACAATTTCAATACATCTAGTGCCTGGTTAAATTAATTAAAATTTCAATACTTCCTATGAAGTCTACAGAAATAGCTATACATTGTTGATTAATTATATTTTACATTCAAAAGGCTTTAACACTTCCATAATGTGGTATCTTATTTATTTGTACACACACACATACACAAATTCATTTTAAATGCAAGTAATCTGTCAGGCAACTTTGATCCACCTGAAACTCAAGAAAGTAAAAAAGTCTCAAAGAAGTTGAATAATGTCACAGTATTAAGGCCGTAAATATTATGCATCATATTTATAGAGGTGTCCTAAAGCCTTGAGACAGTTCTGCTTATATTTTCCAACACTTTTACCTGGAGTGGTTATTGGGTTGCTTTAGTATGAAACTTAGTATTATTAAAATAAGTAAATATAAAAAGGAGGTCCAATGGTTAAGACTTCACCTTCCAATGCAGCAGGTGTGGATTTGATCCCTGGTCTGGAAACTAAGATTCCCATAAACCTCACAGCCTGCCCACCAAAAAAAAAAAAAATATATATATATATATATATATAAACACAATACTGTAAAAAATTCAATAAAGACTTTAAAAATGGTCCACATCAAAAAAATCTTTTTTCAGAAAGGCAAGTAAATTGGCACTTTCCAGAACCCATAGCTGGGAGTCAGATTCCAAGGAGAGAGACTTCAAAACTATGTGAAGGAGAGATTTCTGCCATACTTTCATACAGCTATTAATATCAACATTTTTAAGAATCCTAAACTGAAAACTAGATTGCAGAGTACAGTAACTGAACTTTACTCCAAAGCTCTGAAATACAAAGAAAAAGTTAATTATGTTCTGTAAATTTTGCTTAAAAAGGAGATAATACATAACACTGCAGATTTTCAGCCAATGATTTTCATATAAACTGACCACATTATAAACAACAACAAAAAAAATGTTGCCACTTAAAATGCAACTATTTGGAATATATCTGCATTTTTATTTTTATATCTCTCCATTCTCTTGTGTCCTTGGATAATACATTTTCTTGCACAGTCACTCATTGTGCTTTCTGAAATGGTGGCCAAGATTTTCAGACACTCAATCCACACAGTCACATAGAAGCTAGATTACTGACTTTATCTCAAAGCCAAAGCTGCTTATATATTCTGGGATATTGATTATTTTTTCCTTAACAGAAAAAGCTGCAAAACTCAAAACTCTGCCTCTAGAGCCATATCAGCCAGTAGCCCATGAAGAAATGATAAGACAGTAAGCAATTTCCAGAACCCATAGCTGGGAGTCAGATTCCAAGGAGAGAGACTTCAAAACTATGTGAAGGAGAGATTTCTGCCATACTTTCATACAGCTATTAATATCAACATTTTTAAGAATCCTAAACTGAAAACTAGATTGCAGAGTACAGTAACTGAACTTTACTCCAAAGCTCTGAAATACAAAGAAAAAGTTAATTATGTTCTGTAAATTTTGCTTAAAAAGGAGATAATACATAACACTGCAGATTTTCAGCCAATGATTTTCATATAAACTGACCACATTATAAACAACAACAAAAAAAATGTTGCCACTTAAAATGCAACTATTTGGAATATATCTGCATTTTTATTTTTATATCTCTCCATTCTCTTGTGTCCTTGGATAATACATTTTCTTGCACAGTCACTCATTGTGCTTTCTGAAATGGTGGCCAAGATTTTCAGACACTCAATCCACACAGTCACATAGAAGCTAGATTACTGACTTTATCTCAAAGCCAAAGCTGCTTATATATTCTGGGATATTGATTATTTTTTCCTTAACAGAAAAAGCTGCAAAACTCAAAACTCTGCCTCTAGAGCCATATCAGCCAGTAGCCCATGAAGAAATGATAAGACAGTAAGCAAAACCAGAACAGAAAAAAATGAGAAAGTACATAGGAAGGTCAAAAGATAAAACGGTTCAGTGCAACCATATCTCAGTTATATTTTAATAGCTGTTACAGCTTCTGGCACCTAAACTGTAATCATAAGATCAATGCTCTGTGAGTAATATTGACAACGATGTTTGCTTGAACAGATAAAAAAGTCACACTGTATAAGGGATAAAGATGGAAATTGATCAATATTATTCAAAGCATTTTATTTTATTAAAATTAATTCTTTAGTTAAAATGATTCAAAGCAAACTCATACACAACAACTGTAGTTTTGAATGTTTGCTAAATATAAGTAATATCCCTTTATGAAGCCGAGGCTGAACATCTTAAACAAGAGGTAGGATCCAGTCTGAGGTAGTGGCTATATTTCAAGGCAATAAAATAATAAGAAAAATTAAAATGGTAATGTTTACAGATCATGGCATAGGTGAGTAAATACTAGCAATCTGGATTTGCTGAGCACACAACACAAGTCAGGGCGGGGTGAGAGACAAGTCTGGGCAGGAAGTCAGCATCCAGATATAATATATTCTGTTGAGGAGACAGGGTTTTATTTTATGGGATCTTCAAAGTAAGAGATAGGGAATCAGGTTATGAATATCATAATACAGCAGCATTATTCACAGTAGCCAAAAGGTATGGAAACAGCCCAAATGTCAGTGAACAGATTAATATATAAACTGAATGTGGTATATACATACAGTGGAACATCATTCATTCTTAAATAGGGGTGAAGTTTTGATACACGCACAACATGCATAAAGCCTGAAGATACTATGCTGAGTGAAATAAACCACACACATAGGATGGGTATTGTATGATTCCACTTATGTAAGGAATCGAGAGTAATCAAATTCATGGAGACAGAAAGCAGGACGGTGGTTGCCAGGGGCTGGAGGGGGTAGGGGGAATGTGGACTTATTGTTTAAGGGGTATATAGAGTTTCAGTTTGGGGAGATGAAAAAGTTTGGGAGATAGATGGTGGTGATGGTTGCAGCACAATGAATAAACTTAATAAAATAAACTTCTTATGGTGGAGAATGTTTACATATTAATATTAAGAATATTAAGTGTAGTATGACTTTGGATGGAGCAAGATTGGAGCTAGGGAAACTGGATGAGACGGATTTACAGAGAACAGGAAGAGTAGACAAAGGTAGGAAATAATTTGGGAAGTATTAATGAATATAATTAGCAATAAGACAGGCAGCCTTCGGTGGTTCAGAGGAGCCTCAATGATCTATGTTCCAAAACTTAGTGGTTTAAAACAACCTTGTATAATATTTCACAATTGTGTGCATGCCTTTGTTCCATGCTGCTGTAACAAAGTGCTATAGACTGGGTGGCTTAAACAAGACACTTTTACTTCTCACAGTTCTGGAGGCTGGAAAGTCTAAGATCAAGGTGCCACAGATTCGGTGTCTGGTGAGGGTCTGTCTTCTTGATGTGCCCTCACATGATAGAAAGATTAAAGAGCTCTCTGGGTTTCTTGTAAAAGGGCACTGATCCTATTTATGAGGGCTTCACACTCCTGACCTAATCATCTGTCAAAGGCCTCACCTCTAAATATCATCACATTGGAGGTTAGGTTTCAACAGAGGAATTTTAGGGGGACACAAATATTCAGTCCATAATAATGGACTGGGAATTTAGGTGGGGCTTAGTTGGTTGATTCTTCTGTTCCATGTGGCATCAACAGAAATTACTCAGCATTATCCAGCTAGAGGGGGCTTTCCAGATGGCACTAGTGGTAAAGAACCCACTTGCCAATGCAGGAGACATGAGAACCAGGTTTGATCCCTGAGTTGGGAAGATCCCCTGGAGAAGGGCATAGCAACTCACTCCAGTATAAAAACTCCATGGACAGAGGAGCCTGGTGGGCTACAGTCCATAGTGTCATAAAGAGCTGGACACAACTGAAGCAACTTAGCACGCATGCACACATCTAGCTGGAGGATGAACTAGTGTGGGTGTGCAGGGAAGTTCACGTTCATTTCTTTTGTCAGTCTTGTCATAGAAGTGAAGAGCTGGAAGGCTCGGCTTGGCTGAGACTATCGACAAGAGCGTGTACCCATTGGCTCTCTGGTATGATGGCCTTGTAGGACATTCAGACTTCTCACACAGCACCTGGGTTGCCAGAGAACATAAGTGGAAGCTGCAAGGCTTCTTATGAACAAGTCTTGGTAGTTACAGAAATTCATTTCTGCTGCATTGTACTATTCAGGCAGATAGCTAAGGCAGGCTCTGGTAGAGGAGAAGGATATTAGATGCCATCCTTCAACTGTGGCCATCTTTCACCTACCATATCAAACTTTTGGAAGTGATGGATGTAAATAACCAAGGCTGACTCTCAGATTTCTAGCAAGAATAATTAGATTGCCTTCTACTTGAACAGAGATGACAGAATAGCCAGGCTTAGAGAAGATGATGAACTCATCTTTGGACAACAGAAGTTTGAAAAAATAATAAAGATTATTAGGATTTCTTCCTTGGTGGCTCAGACAGTACAGTCCACCTGCAATGCAGGAGACCCTGGTTCCATTCCTGGGTTGGGAAGATCCCCTGGATAAGAGACTGGCTAACCACTCCAGTGTTCTTGCCTGGAGAATTCAATAGACAGACGAGCCTGGTGGGCTATAGTCCACGGCGTCTCAAAGAGTCAGACAATCCTGAGAGACTAACACAAATGTTAATAAGAATTTCTATATTTAAATAATTAAATATTACAGATTTTCTAAAACCATGTTCTTTAGGATTGCTGATTCCAGCCCTGTACAATCTATTCTCTGTCATTTTTCTCTAATCTCAGCCCCTGCTACTCCTCTAGTTTATCACCATTTATTCAGACTCCTATGTCCTAAGCTTGGTTTCAATGAGTTAGACAATCTAATCACACTAGGACCACAGCCTTGTCTAACTCAATGAAACCAAGCCAGGCCTGCGGGGCAACCCAAGATGGGAGGGTCATGGTGGAGAGGTCTGACAGAATGTGGTCCACTGAAGAAGGGAATGGCAAGCCACTTCAGTATTCTTGCCTTGAGAACCCCATGAACAGTATGAAAAGGCAAAATGATAGGATACCAAAAGAGAAACTCCCCAGGTCATTAGGTGCCCAATATGCTCCTGGAGATCAGTGGAGAAATAACTCCAGACAGAATGAAGGGATAGAGCCACAGCAAAAACAATATCCAGTTATGGATGTGACTGGTGATAGAAGCAAGATCCGATGCTGTAAAGAGCAGTATTGCATAGGAACCTGGAATGTCAGGTCCATGAATCAAGGCAAATTGGAAGTGGTCAAACAAGAGATGGCAAGGGTGAACGTCGACATTCTAGGAATCAGCGAACTAAAATGGACTGGAATGGGTGAATTTAACTCAGATGACTATTATATCTACTACTGTGGGCAGGAATCCCTCAGAAGAAATGGAGTAGCCATCATGGTCAACAAAAGAGTCCGAAATGCAGTACTTGGATGCAATCTCAAAAATGACAGAATGATCTCTGTTCGTCTCCAAGGCAAACCATTCAATATCACAATTATCCAAATCTATGCCCCAACCAGTAATGCTGAAGAAGCTGAAGTTGAACGGTTTTATGAAGACCTACAAGA